>OVAN01004229.1:0-26436 GCA_900406275.1 Anastatica hierochuntica
ATATATATATATATATATATATATATATATATATATATATATATATGAGTAGCCGCATGGTTGTCTTCACAAACACATTCTCTCGGCAAAGATAAGTTCATGTCTCCTCTTCCACCGAGTAACCAGGATGAGGTAATTTATAAATACAACATTCGATTCAATATCATTTTGCTAACTAACCACTCATTTTTATAATGTTTTCGAATTCTTTTTTGAGTTTTGTAGATTACACAATGTAAGTATTTGGTACATTGGAAAACCATTTTCAACAAAAGATTGTAAGTTGATCAAAATTTTAACCATACGGTTTGTATTGTTACTAAAGTATTGTTTTATAGAGGCCCATCTTCAATTGTAAACAACTTGACCTTAAACACTATGGCCCATTTTTGTTATTAGTATATATTTGTTCTTCATCCATTTTGTTACATCTCCAACTTTTCATTTCTCGGAAAAGAATCACAAGTATTACTCAAGTGAAACAAAGATCTCTCTCGGGTACACATATCTCTCAGGTCATGATCTTTCATCCAGCGTAAATATATGATTTTTATTTCTATAATACCAATACCTGCTTCATTGTGTTTTGACTGTTTAGTTCTTTTGTGTTTTGAATATGACGATCGTTTTATCAAAAGTCATGTTCGACATCAACTTGGTCTCTATTACAGGAGAACTTCCTAAAAAATGAAACTCTGGGTAAAAGATCGTAACCTGAACTATAAACATTGTTGCATGTGATTGTTTTCCTTACAAGTATTTTTAGTTTGCAAAAAAATAAGGAAATTAATATGTTCTTCTATCTTTTTTTACTTAGGCGAATCTGATTTGAATTTATTCTCCGTCACCCAAGATATCTCTAAGAAGATAAACACTCGTGGTAATGCTTTTAAAAACCTCCCTTTTTTAAGTTTTTATTTGGCTTTGAACATGCAAAATAAACTTTATATACTATAAAAATATTTATCATATATGAGTAATAATAAGTTTTCATGTACACGAAGTTAATGGAAAAATAAATTGGTATTTTTAACTAATTTAAAATTTTTATTACTCATGTATCGCAATATGCTAAACAATCATATATGTATAACTTAAACTATACATAATGATCTATAAATATCATTTATACATGTTTATGTACATGGATATATAACAATAGAGATATCGTAAATATTATATTATTTTCTCAATTGTTCATTTTTGATGTTTTGTATATTGCAAATTATTCTTATCAATTTGGTGTACATCTAAATTATTTTTACGTTTGTGTATATTACTGGTTCTAATATACACAAAACATTAAGATGATATTATGGTTCTAATATTACTTATAATTCAAAGTTTTTATCATTAAAACCATGATCAAATAAACAATCAAGAAAATATAAAATACATGGATAAACATTGGGTTTGTTTAATATTGCACGTAAAGACGACGTCAGACATATGATGCGACATTACGAGCAGTAAAACAGATCTTTGTAAGATCTTTTCAGCATGCAAATAAAATATTTATATGTTCTTTGTCAGATTTTAGGTGGTTCTAGGTGCTTTGTTTGGTCAACTAATAAGAAACAAAGGACCTTTTTAGTTTCAAAACAATGATGGTATTTGCAGGAGTATCTAATCAAAAATTATTATTTAAATCTTTATTTTAATGGAGTGCAAACTCTACAATATAAAAAAATCTATACAATTTTCATTATTTTGTTGTTATTTAACGTGTGTTTAATTTTCTTGCCTTACAAGATGTTATGGATGAAGTAACATCCGAAATTTCTCCGCTACATAAAAACCCGACTAAAAATGATGTCAAAAAGAATAAGAAGATGAAATTGGACAAGGATAACGTCGGGTGTACAACATCTACCAGGCCGGGTAAAGAGTTGGTGAATGAAAAAAGACTACGAGGGTTTCTAACTCAATTCGTGGTTTGAATGAGGAACAGATCTTTAGGGAGTCTCCGACCAAAGAGTTATTTTCGTCGGATGATGACACCTATGACAATCAAGATTATCCTAAGTTTGAGAGTCAAATAATGTAGTACTCAACGGAGCAAGAGGAGGAGTTCGACTCCGATGAAAGTATTGACTATCCGCCAAAGAAAATATTTCGTTGTGTTCACGATGAAGATGATTAATTAGTAATAATCATCAAAATGTTTATTGTTCAATTATGGTTGTATCATTTTCAAAACTATGCTTTCTGATTTTAAGTTTATTATAAGAAGATTTGTGCTCTTTAAAAAATTATCGATGACGATTGTTTGAGTATAAACAATCTAAACAATTATGATTTATGCTCTTTAAACAATTATGTATGATCACATAATTCCAACAAACATGTAGACAAATATAAAATATTTTTTACGACACAATTTTAATATTTAGTTGTATTATAAAGAATATAACGTATTGTAACGAAAAAACCATATATATAACCTTGGTGGGTCTTCACGTAATTTTATACATGTGCTATATTTAAAAATATAACACATTTCACCCTACTCTTATATATGGTTTAGATTGTTGTGCCTTGTGATAATAAACTTAGCTGACTTATGTCAATATTAGTTGAGAAGATATGGGTTTAATTGTTGGGCCTATTTTATGAATTACGTAAATAAGGTCCATAACAACTGATATGTGATGCTTTTGAACTCTGTTTTTGCCGTGTCTATACGTTTTCCAACTTCTTCTTCTTCACTTGAACAGTAAAGACGAACCCCTAAAAGAAACAGCAATGGCGATATCGTTGTTTATGTTCTGTCTCTTTGTCGCGTTCATTCCGACAGTGTCGTTGTTCGGTATTGTTTTTTTAGGCATTTGAATCGGTTGTAACTATTCAAGTTCATGTTTTTAGTTTGCTTATATTGTTCATGTTTTTAGTTTGCTTATATTGTTCATGTTTCTTTGGAAGGTTTGGTCTCTTCCGAAATCTCAATGACTGGAATTGTGGTTGTCTTCAGTCCGTTATTGTCGCCTGGTTAGTTTAGTTGTGTCTTACACTCGTGTACATTGTTTCATGTATAGACAGTTTGGTTAAAGTTGTTTCTCTTTTTTTTGCTTCTGCAATTGATAACAGTAGGATTAAATATGTATTTGGTTTAGTTATAAGATTCGACTATTCTCGATTTCATCTATAGTGGGATCGTTTATGTGTTGATTAAGGTTTTGATTAATGTCATTGTTTTGATTTACATCTTTCTCATTTTTTGAATGTGAATTTTTGTTTTCATTCATGGTTGTAGTTAATGCTAACAATGGTGCTAGAAGTAGTTCTTCAAGCTCCTCATATGGAAGTTCCTCAATGGCCAGTGATACTGTGACTCTTATCAGTCTCCTCAACATTCTTTACCAAATTCTCCTCCACATTCACCAGAGTATCCATATGATTTTGGTTCTGATCATGAGGACGCACTCTTTTTCCCAGCTAATCCAGTGGATGATTCAGGAGATAATTGTGATCATAGTTCTGGTTCTGATAATCAATCTGATCCAGATTATCATGAGTTTGATGAGTGTCAACCTGAAGAAGATCCAGAAGATGACGGTCCTGAGAGTGGACCTTATCGTCCTGCTAGAGATGATGATGATGAGAGTTCAAATAGTTGTGGTTCTTACCATAGTTTCAAAGTCAACTGTGGCTCTGCTGAACTCTCGGGTGATGAATCTGATTCAAGTGATTGTTCTTCGGGACCATCTAGGAAGCGACGTCGCCTCCATCTTTGGGATGAAGGATCTTCTGATGATGAGCATGGGGATGATGAGGAAAGTGATGATGAAGATGATGGATCGTCCTCGAGTGACGGTGATGATTAGTTAACGTTTAGGAATGGTTTTTGAAGCCTTCCCTCTATGTTAGTATTATAACAAATTTCTATGTTTGGTCTTTTGCAAGTATTTCCTCTTCTACATAACTTTGTCCTTTCTGACTGTCTTCTTTGTACGTAAATGCTAAGGTTATGAATTTATTTTCATAACATTAAAAGATGTGGTGGTTCCATTTTTAGTATTAAAAAAATATGTAGATTCTGTAAGCAATGATGAGTGATGGTTGAGTATAAAACATTGAACCTAAATTTTGTTTTGGTTTGTGTCTTGGCATCTAAATGACTTAAGAATTAATGCTCTGCCTTTTGTTAATCTAGCTTCTTAGTTACGTTTTGGAATTTTAAAGTTGGTAAGATTCTTCTTTTTTAAATTGGCACAATCGATTGTCTTATTACAAGCATTAACAAATTGGTATGATTTTTGGATTTGTAAAGTTTTCTTTCCAATTGTGGCATCAGATTATGTAAAAGGAATGTCTAGCATTTAGAAAGATAGTTAATAACAATGTTCTTTTTATGATTTTTCTAGCATTGCAAAGTCAACTATGTTTTTTTGTCTTAAAATTTTTAAAATCTAGAATACGTGTAAGCTTTTTTATAGGTGGGCGTTGTAAGAAAAAGATTTTGCGTTCTTCGTCTTCTATTGATCAATACGAAAAAAATTAGTTATCAATAATAGAAATTAATACACAAAAATATGTGATTATTTCTCTGTGTACATATTTAAATGTTTGGAAAGGAATTAAATAACTTAATGGTTTAAAGTAATAAAGCATTTAAACATAAAAATGTAAGCATGTGAATATATTTTTATGAAAATTCTCATTGAAGAGAAATACAATTATTATAAATGTATTTAATTTCTTAAATACATTTATAAAACGAAGAACATACTTTCAAAGAAATAAAGGTAAATCCAATATCAAAAAAGGAAACAAGAGATAACAAAAAAAAAAAGAGAAATAAGTCTTATTAAAAGGAAATTTGAAACAAACTCAGAATACAAAAATTTGTATCCATATTTTATTCTTAGGTCAAACGACCACCATCCAAACTAAGTCCGCGAGTGTAACATGAAATTCATATAGATCCATTCAATTTGACTTCATCTTCTGATGCATCTAAATCATCTGAATCATAATTCGTACATTGTAAATACGAATGCACCATTCCTACAAAAGAAGATTTTTTACTTTGCCCGTAAGATATTCAAACTACAAAAGCTGAACAAGTACATTATTTTAAAAGATGAAGTGAATACCGATCGAAGATGAGTCAGGCATCGGAAGAAGAAATATTGACATGTCCTCATTTGATGTATATAGTTGTATAAAGCGAGGAAGAGGATTCCAATGGAAAAAGATGTCTAGTAAATCTGTTTTAAAGCCATTGAAATGTTAGAATGAAAGAAGATGACTCAAACAATATAGAGTTAGAGAATATAATATATTCGAATACCTAATATCTTCTGTTTATTACGAGAAACATTCGTGAGGTTTGTGTGCAGATGACAGGGGAACCAAACTTCTATGGATGCATCCCTTACAAAGTTGACGGGAACATAGTAGCAATGTCGGCCGATCATGTTAAACTTATACCTCTCACTAGCTATTTCAAAAACAGACATCGCTTTCGATAATAAAAATGATAAAGAAATTACTATATAATGGTTTAGCTAAAATAACCAAAGAATGTGATAGGTACAAAAGATATTTATAATGTTGTATTATAAATAAAGGTAACTATTCCGAGTAAATATGTCAAATATGTTTTAATCCTCCTTAATTTATGCTGGTGTATATTTATGTTTAATTCGTGAAATATATTTCATTTATTAAATCAATTATATTAAATATGAAGATTGTCTTAAGGATCGAAATTTAGATTACTCATGGTTTTTAATTTACAGAGAGTATAATGTATGATAGAATATTTAGGGTTGTAATAAGAATCAAGATGTGTAAATATATAGAAAGTAGAATGTATGATCGAATATTTCAAGTTGAATTAAGAATGTAGATGTGTATATATATAGAAAGTACAATGTATGGTCGAATATTTTTAAACGAAATATATTTTCAAGTATCACAAAATAGAATGTATTAATGAATCGACATAACTCTTCTAGATTTGCACCTTTTAAAATTAACTCTTATTGCTTCGCAACCATTGTGTACATATAAATACGGACATACACTTCTATCGCATGTATCTCTTCGTCATTTTACTTTGAACATTAATACTCCAACCGACAATGGCTGTTGCAAATGTCGTTGCCGAAATAATCCTGCCCCATAATACTTTTGTTCTACATGCAAAAGTTTTGAATGTTTGGAAACAAACATATGGTGGATTGACGTCTTTGGAAGCGCTTCTAGCCGATCGAAGCGTAAGAGTATTTTTGTACCCTATACATTTAGTAGTTATGATGTTGGTGTCTATGAAACATTAGCGGATCATGTATACAATTCACTTTGCTAAGTTGGTGTTACTTCTTAAATATCACCACAAATTCTTAAAAAATTAATGATTCATTAACATGTTAGCTTTATTACAGGGTACCAAAATACATGCTTCTGTTCGGAAGGAATTTTGGAACACTTTTGAAGATAGGTTAACAATTGGAGGCGGATGGAAAAGAATTTCTAATTTTGATGTTGACCGTGTTAATCCCTACGATCGAACGACAAGGCATCCCTACAAAATTGTCCTCAAACCAGAGACCGTTATTTTTGGAATAGCTATGTCTTCTGATAATCTTTTTTTTCGATTTTGTGGATTTTCACACGTTGTTGGATGTGAACTTTGATACTAATTACCTGATTGGTTAGTATTTCTTTTCTTTTGCTATTTGCCTTAATTTAGTGAATATATTCATTGTATTAATTTGGTGAATACCAAATACTAATTACCTTCATATATTCATTGTATTAATTTGGTGAATATATTTTTCTGATTAATTTTATTCCGCTTTATACACAGATCTAATTGGTGAAGTAATCAATATTGAAAATTTACGGATCAGGAATCCATTTCGTCAAAACTCTGGTACCATAAAAGATATAGCATTCCAATTGCGGAACATTGAATACATATTTGGTTTAAAATATTTACGCAATTTATGTTACAATGTTATTAACTGAATATTGATTTAATTGTGTAATACATTTCAGTAATATCAACATACATTGCATTACATGGGGTGAACATGCTTAACAATTGTTTGATGCCCTGAATGAGGAAACTGACCCCCCTCAAAATTCTTGTTATTCGTCTAGCGAAAGTTAGTGAATGGAGAGGTGTGTTATGTGTTTTTTACATTTTCATTATAAATTGGTTAATTCATGCAAAAAAAACTCAGAGTTTTGCTTATTTGCAGGTAAAGTCATTATTTCAAACGGATTTTGTGGGGGGTTTCCAGATGATGTTGAATCCTAATTTGCAAGAGGTTGATCACTTTAGACGAAGGTATTATCAATTTTTTTAATAATTTAATACTTTTGATCATTTAAATTAATAAAGTTGTTTACAACATAATATTTTTATTCATAGCATTGCAAATAGGAGGAGACATTTGGAATCACCATAACGAAAAAGTTAAGATCAATCGATCGAAGTAGAAATAATGAAGGCAGATCCTTTCTATTTTGTTTTTTATACTTTGGACTTAATCTTTAGAATTTTATTTATTTATAATTCAATCACTTTTGTTGTTTGAATATTATTTTATGTTTAAAAAATATTATTTACTTAAAATAATTATTTTTAATTTTTATGTTCATTGTTTACATATGTATCGTCGAAGCATAATAGTTTATAGATTAGGAAAACAAATTTTATGAAATGCGAAATGCCAGCGAACAGTGTTCGAAACCTATAATAGTGGTTTTGAATGTTTTATGATTCATAATACAAATAAATTTAAAATTTATTGGATTATTATAGTACATGTGCAACTTTAAAAGTTAATGTTACGTTCATGAGGATGTTATAATCATATATATAACCTTTTAGTGGAGGAAACCATTTTGCAATATAATCATATCAAAATTTATTGGTTCATTATAACATGGTATATATAAGAGCAAGGGTTAAATAGTTATGAAATTTGCAGTATATTAGTTGACAATTTATTTGTCTTTGGTGGATAAATCTACATAAGTATCCTACACATTTTATGACGTTTTCCTTAAATACGTAATCACATTATATATTATCGATTAGATCATTTGCATTAAATGTTTTAAATATAATTTTAAGTAAATGTTTAGAGTCGTAAATATATTTTATGTTCATAAAATGAATAAACAGGGAACCTAATCATTAGTGTTAATTAATACTGATATGGTTAATATATATATATATATATCATTATGACATATATTTAATTTAATGAACATATAATATTAGAACTTCCTATTAGTTATTCAATATTTACTATAGTAGTTCAATATAGAATGTTACATAAATTATTCCACTTTAATTAAAGCAAATATAGTTATACCAAATTTTCTGGTAAAATATTGGCGAGAATCCAACATAAATATCAATAGGGAAATCAAATATTTATTTCTTAAATTATAAGATATGCTAAACGATTCGTACTAATTAATAAAATTTGTGGCCCTTATTTACAACTTTTCTTCTGTATATATATACTTATTGTTTTACTCTTTCTTTCGGCATTTAGAAACAAAAAATATCCCCTCATTCTCATTTGTAACACCTCTCTAAAATGGCTCTTATTTTACTACACTAAGCACGTCTGACCATGCTTAAAGATCTTAAGCCATGCAGAGATACATGGCGTATTGAGGTTAAAATTATGCGACTGTGAAAGAACTTTAACAAAGACTCGGACAATTCAATCAAAATGGTTATCATCGACAAAGAGGTAAAAGGATTTCACCAACTATTATTGGTTTAATATATTGATTGAATTATATGATTATATTAATGGTATTATCGTATATATTATCAACCAGGGCACTAGGATTCATGCTTCGGTCGAAGAAAAATTGATGAAACAATTTGAAAAGTTACTCAATGAAGGTGAGGCGAAAATAATACCGTTCTTCAAAGTGAATCCCGTCACATCTGACTATCGGACAAGTACCCATCATTTTAAGATTGGATTCTAGCCAACAATCTATCTGCAAAATGCTGATGATTTCCCAACAGAAGTTCCAGAGAAGTATTTGGCAAACTACAATGATATTCTTGATGGGAAGATAGAAAAAGTTTACTTGGTTGGTAAGTTAACGATATAAACGGCTTTTCATGAATTCCCTAATTAACATAATATTTCAAAAGTTTATTTATTAAATTGGCAAAGGTATTTTCTAAATTGTTATATTTCATCAACATTGTGGCAGATGTTATTGGTCAGCTTGTCAACTTTGGTGGTCTTGAGAATATTGTCATAAGAGACAAAGACAACTTGAAACTGATACTTGAGTTACGTGACCAGTCGTAAGTTTATCTATCCGTTACCACTATATTAGCTTATCTTAAATTTATACACATTATTTATATTAAATTTTTTAACATATAGAGATGACAAATTGTTGTGTAATTTATGGGGAAGTTATGCAAAGCAAGTCTACGACTATGCATCAAGTAACATGTCTGAAATGATTATTTTGGTTATCAGATTTGCTTCCATCAAAGAGTGAAAAGGTAAATCTATTATTTAAGTATTATTTAGCATATATTACTTTCATAATTATTCAAAAATAATCTTTTGTTTACATTCACGTTCAAAAGATTGTAATTCATAATATTGAAACATAGAGAATATCCCTATTGCGAGTGGCTGGAATTCAACGAAGATTCTTATCAATCCAAAGATCGAGTTGGTGGAAACTTTTAAAGAAAGGTATAAGCGAGTAATAAAAAAATAGGAGTAGTTCATACACTACAGATGTACTTACCGATATCTATTATTTGTATAATTAATATTTACCATCTGATTGTCTTTTTCAATTCTATCCAATAGTTTACCAAAGGATTCTCTTGTACTTAGCAACAATGACAATAGTCAGTGGTCTACAGCATCCGCAAAATCAGTTCGCGGTGAGTTTTTCGTGATAAATGAGAGGAAAACAATCTAAGAGATTATTGATTCAACTGTGGTATGAATTTTATGTTTATTTATTTTGTTTACATCATTATAACGATGTAATGTTTAGTATAATACAATTTTTTATGTTCAAAATGACAGGTTGGTGATTTTGTTATCATTGCTACTATTGAGTTCATTGACTATGAGCAAGGATGGCAATACTCAGGTTGTAAAACTTGCAACAAAAAAATTCTGCCAACAAACAAAGTTGGAAATGATGGTAAACTTCTCTACAAGTGCGAGAAATATGCTACTGATAATGTGGTATTTGTACCAAGGTATTAATAAAACATTAATTATGAATATACTAAATACATAATGAACAATCTTGTTTGGAGTTATTAATAGTTGTATGCTGTGTATTGTAGGTTCAAGTTGATTGCTAATTTTAAAGATAATATTGTTGAGGCAAACTTTATTTTGTTTGATGGCACCGCGCAATTGATTGTTATATCATAGTATGTGTTTTATAATTTAAATTCGACTATTGTTAACTAGGTTCTATATTTTTATATTATATAGGATCTTGACCCAGAGATGTTACCCGAACCTGTTAGAGATCTTATAGGAAAAAGAATGCTTTTCAAAATTTCAATTGATGCTGATAACATCAAAAATAAGAATTCACAATACTTGGTTCGTTTGACAAATGACAATCGAGAAATGATTGAGGAATTTGTTGCTTTATCTCCTAAGCAGGTAAACTTTTACATTTTATACAATTTATCAAAGTTTAGATTCTAGATACAGCAAAGAACTCATGCTCATTCTGTTACTAAATTTGTTAAGGTTTGGCCCAACAGATGATTTTTCGGAAGGAAATTCATCGGCAACTCCATTGTCTAAACGTAAAAGTAAAGATGATGAAGGCGAATAAGTGGGAGATCAGCTATATGTCAGCAAGAGTATGACTAATAAGAAATTTAAAAGCGAGTGATAATCCGTTCAAAGTTTTGTTATTTGGAGAAAGTATTGTTTGAACTATTTTGTTTTAAGTTTGCGGTTTGGTTCCGATTTCATTTCTTTTGGTATTTTTATGCTATTATCAAACAATTATTCTACTTATGCAATTTATTGGTTGGCTATATTTTAATTTGTTGTATTTTAATTTAGTACTTATACAAGTTTTTTACAATACAAAGTCTCCCAGAATTTTGACTTTGAACTTAGTGGTTATACAAATTATTGGTTTTAATAGATAGACCTTCTTCTACAAAATGTTAAATATAAATCAATTATTATTAATTTAGACTTAAATATCATCGCCCTTGGAATTAAAATTTATATATGGGACAATACTGATTATTTTTGAAAAAAAATAAAGACAGCAATCGTCATGAACTTATTTTTTGGCTTAATAGAGAACAATCATATTTTCTTAATAATTCATAGAATAATTAGTTCGTAAAAAAAATATATATTTAAAGTTTGCTCCTAGTATGTTAACAAACATAATTAGTAAAAAAACTGCATTAATTTAGTTTTGGAATATTCCAATATTACACTTAGAATCAGATATGGATTCTTGATATTCATACGCGGTAATGCATCCAAAAATGGAAAATACATATATGGTTTAATGTAATAACATATATATTTCAATAATCATAATTTACCTAATTAACACTACAATTTTGTCGATTCTTTATTTAATAAAGAGGACTTTGATGCATATTAGATTATCGAAAACCAATTGATTTGAATAATTGATGCACAGAATTACTTATAATGGTGTTTGCAATCATAGAACTCATATACCTTAACAAGTCATATTGCTAACAGAAAAGTTTTTGATCTACTACACATGAAACTAATACAGAGTTGTGGTTTTGCGATATCTTCAGAAAAGGTACATGACCTAACTTTCATATTTTAAACAGGTTATCAAGTTTGTTGTTGGTTCTAAGAAGGATGTACTTTTTATGTTTCGTAGGTTTAATTTGCAACATGTATCGAGTTTAGGAATTACACTTACAATTGTGGGAGTATGAAAAGAAACAAATCACAATCAAGTGATGTCGGGAATAATTCACGTTTAAATAAAAGGACCACACGTAAGTTATTTACTTGGATACACTTTGTCCCTATATCTATTAAACACAAAAGGACGTATTGAATTTTGTTATTGTAATATTCATGTTAATGTGAACAGGAAACATTAGAGACGAGAATACTCCCGATTCTCTTTCAACGCCAAACTCAACTATTACCAATCCAAATTCATCTCCATATGTGAATCTCGGTCGTACACAATTGAATAATCTTACAAATCTTATATTCAGAGATGTTGCACGGCCTACACTACAATATAATTCTACAAATACATATCCAAATTCATCTCTCCAGTCACTCACGCAGAATGCCACCTACCCGTCTTTACGGGCTCTTGAAATACATCAAGCTAGAGCTGCTAGGAAAAATATTCTAAATAGCAAAAGTACATTTGGAGTGACTACTTCGGGCAGAGGTTAGAGTCACTTATGTTGGTTAATAACTAATTACAATTGATTATATGAGTTATGTACTCCTTAAATGTAAAACTTTCGACCTTTATAAAGGCAAATATTTAAAATAATATTCATCATGTTCACAATATACGCGTCTAATAAAATATTTGGATGGAAATATAAAAAACAGTGACTAGGATTTTTAAGGATACGAAGACTTCAATTTCAACAAGCATATCAAGACAAAGTCATTCCAATGACAAATCTAAAGGACATGGATCCTCTCAATGGCAAGGTATATCTTATGCTGTAATGATATTATAAACATATGCTTTCATTCTTTACGTATTACAGTAATGATTTGAACAAAGATATTAATCGTACAATCAAAATTTGCAGATCAGCATCATTCTTCAATAAGTTCACTTACACAGTCAAACTTGACGGACGATGTTATCAACAGGACAAACCCGGGTTACATTTTTCATTATTTTTTATAAAATGCTTTTGCTGAAAAAATATTATACAACTTACTTTATCGCGTAGATGATTTAAAGGAAATAAATATTTGAGAATATGAATTAATGTTAACTAAACTCGAACATGTGTCTAATTATATATTTTTATTTTGAAAGGTATATTTCTAAGAGAACTATAAGAAATAGGAATATTGCGCTTCAATCCTCTCCTTCTGTCAAATCAAAAGCTCCAAAGAAAAAAGGTAAATTCATATTTTTGGATAACTTTTAATTATACAATAGTCCTCAATTGAATTTGTAAACCTCTTCCATAATAAAGCTTTGTTACAATTCAATTATCATAGAAAATTATTTTACCCCATCATATCTGTTCAAAGAAATCATTTCTGAAAGTAAATATTATGCATAATGGATTCAATGTAATTTATTTGGGTAATAAAATATAAACCATTATTTTTAACGTGTAGCGATAAATATTCCTTCGGTCACTCGGATGACAAATCCGTCGAATCCACCAAGGTTAGTTGTCGAGGATCATCCACCACGTTTTTTTTGTTGAAGACCATCTGGAAGGTAACCATATAAAATAGTTGTTCCCACCCAATTATATTTAATGTTATTTGAACAATATTATTTGGATAAATTTACGAAAGTATATAAAAAAAAGACTATCATATTCCAAGTATTTTTTACGAAGCTTATAACAATAGATATGTTATGGAAAATGAGTCTGAAGATGAGGAAGAAAACGAGAACATACGGTCTGATAGTCAGAATCATCAAGGAGAGTCTTCATGTACACAATTATGTCGTGCACCTACCCAAGGAACAAATCGTACCATAGCTCCGAATATCATCGGGATTCAGAGAAATGGTATTTTAGTACAAATATACAAGTCATAGAAGACATTATCGTTAACATATATTATTAACAAATGTTATTTTATTATATGTAATTGTACAACATTTAAAATTATCACCCACAGGTTATTTCAATGAAGGTGACTCCGTATACAATTGTACTTTTTGTGGAGCTTATATGTGGTATGGTGAACGTATAAGGAAAAATCATCGTAGCTCTAACTCTGTCTTTACAATGTGTTGCAAGCATGACAAGATTTTGCTTCCACGTTTAATGGATCCGCCAATCGATCTGATCAATTTGTTATGCAAAGGGGATGATCTTAGCAAACATTTTAGAATATTCATAAGAGCTTACAATATGATATTCTCTTTCACATCCCTTGGAGGAAAGATAGACCAATCTATTAACAATGGTCGTGGACCATTTGTTTTCCGAATGTCGGGTGAGAATTATCATCGAATCGGATATATATTCCCACAACCAGGAGAAAATCCCAAATTTCTACAGCTATATATCATTGATACAATTAATGAAATTGGGAACAAAATTCGAGCTTATGCCGGGTAATTTAAAAATTATTTACTTCTTAATGTAACCACAATTTGAAAAGCATTGAACTAACAAAAAGTAATGTTTACATATGTAATTTTTTCCATGTCTGATCGGACAGGTGCTGAGAAACTAAGAGAAAGAGTCGTTAGGGTTTTGAAAAATATGTTGGACCAATGTAATCCTCACGTCAAGGCTTTTAGGCAAGCTAGGAATAGATTCGATGTGGATAGGGATTCAGGTTATAGGATGTGATTGATTGAGCACATCATTCCGACGGTCGGACGCATAATCTACCAACTGCAAATGAAGTAGCTGCTTTGATCCTAGGAGATTTTGCTTTGGATATGGGGACACGTGACATTATCCTTGAGAGTACAAGTGGGAAGCTACAAAGAATAAGTGAATTACATCCAGCTTATTTGCCGTTGCAGTATCCACTGTTGTTTCCGTATGGAGAGGATGACTTTAGGTTAAACATTCCTATAGGTTTCGAAGACACAGTCGCCATGAAACGGAAGATGATAACAATGCGTGAGTTTTTTGCGTTTCAGATTCTAGAGAGAATTAGCGAATCACCAATTATTACAAGATCGGGCAGATTGTTTCATCAGTTATTGGTTGACGCATACACAATGATTGAATCGAGTAGGTTGCATTTTTTGTGGCACAATCAGAAGAAACTCCGATCTGATAACTGTGATTCAATACAAAGAGCAACTGCTAAAGGTGGAGCTAACATGAAAAAGAAAGGGACTCGAATATTTATATCAGCGTCTTTCACCGGAGGGAAGAGGTATATGACTCAACACTACCTGGATGCCATGGCTCTATGCAAATATTTTGGATTTTCAGACCTTTTCATCACTTTGACATGCAATCCGAAATGGCCCGAGATAACGAGGTATTTGAAAAAGAAAAATCTGACTACAGAAGATAGACCAGACATATTATGTAGGGTCTTCAAGATGAAACTTAATAATCTAATCGCCGAGTTGACCAAAAAAGAAGGTTCATTTTTCGGGAAGACCATAGCAGGTGACTATCAAATATTAACACGACATTTTTATTACATTTTACAAATGACTTGAATATATAATATCATATAAAAACCATTATTCGACTAACGTTTCAATAGAGAATTATATTTTTTTCATATTTGTATGCAGCTATGTACACGATTGAGTTTCAAAAAAGAGGAATGTCGCATGCTCATATCTTACTTTTCATTGATAAGAATTCGAAATTTCCAACTGCAGACGATATTGACAAAATTATCTCCGCTGAAATTCCGGACAAGATGATAGATCCCAATTTATACGAAATTATTGGAGAATGTATGATGCATGGACCTTGCAGCTCAGCTAAGAAGGACAACGTATGCATGGTCAATGGAAAGTGTTCGAAAAATTTTCCTAAAAAACCCAATGTGAGAACGACAATTGACGCGAACGGGTTTCCTTCGTACATGAGGCGGATTGATGGCAGGTATATCGAGAAAAACGGTTTCAAACTCGACAATGGGTTTGTCGTACCTTATAATAGAAACCTTATGCTTCGATACCGTGCACATATGAATGTTGAATGGTGCATCCAGACAAGAGCAGCTAAGTATCTTTTTAAATATATACATAAAGGACCCGATTACGTTTCAGCTACCATGGATAAAGAAGATGAAGATGGAGTTGTTGACGAAATAAAAACATATTTTGATTGCAGGTATCTTGATTTGAACATGACTTATAGTTTTTGTCTTTTAGTTATATTAAAAAAAAAAACAACGTACGAATATGCGCAATTGATGTTGTGTTTTCCTTTGCATAGATATGTATCTGCATGCGAGTTTACTTGGCGAATACTTGCATTTCCTACATATTTTCGTACAACAAATGTAGAAAAACTTGGAATTCATCTTCCAAATCAGCAATTGGTTTTTTACGATGACAACGAAGCTATTGAGAGTGTTCTCAACAAAAAGACAATAAACCAGTCCATGTTTTTGGCTTGGATGGAAGCAAATAAAAAATATCCGGAGGCAAAACTGTTGACATATGCTGAGTTTTCGACACGATTTGTAAGGAAAGCATCCATGCGTGAATGGAGACCAAGAAAACAAGGATTTGCTATAGGGAGGATTGCGCATATCCATTCGTCTTGTGATGAATTGTATTTTCTGCGAGTTTTGCTAAATTGGGTTAGGGGACCAACGTCATATGAGGATATCAAAAGGGTTGAAGGTGTTGTTCATAGTACCTTCATGGATGCTTGCTNAGATGTTTGTTATGCTTTGGGGCTGATGGATGATGACAAAGAATATATTGAAGGTATAAAAGAAGCAAGTATCTTTTGTTCTGGCTGATATACACAGAAGTTTTTCGCTATTATATTGCTGGCTGGCTGCTTATCGCAGCCTCATGTTGTGTGGGATGCAACCTGGGAATATCTTACAGAAGATATTCTTTACAATATGCGACGAGATCTCGACCGGCCTGGTAAGCATGTTTTCTTTACGGTTTTATTTTACAAAAAACGATGGTTAACTCATTTTTCACCTAAAATTCTCTATGTTTTGCAGAGATGAATTTAACTCGGGAGCAAATTACCCACATTGCTCTAACTGAGATTGAAAATATTTTGCTCAACAATGGTAAAACGCTTGGAAAATGGGACCTCATGCCAAAGCCTTCTGATTTTCATGAGTATAATGGTAATCGGCTCATTGATGACGAGCTTAATTATGTTCAGGAAGATCAATTAAAAAAAATCAAAGGCTTCTTGAGTTGATAACAGATGAGCAACGAGGTGTGTACAACCAGATTTTGGATGCAACTTTGAATGAGAGAGGAGGCATTTTTTTCATATATGGTTTTGGAGGCACCAATAAAACATTCTTATACAGAGCACTCTCTTCAGCAATTCGTTCTAGAGGTCTTATTGTCCTGAATATTGCATCTAGCGGTATAGCTGCTTTATTGCTCGAAGGAGGTAGAACCGCACATTCCAGGTTTGGAATTCCTATTGATGCTGATGAGTTTACTACTTGCAAAAGAATGAATCCAGGCTCAGCCCGTGCAGAACTTGTTAAAGCAGCAAAATTAGTAGTATGGGATGAAGCACATATGATGAGTAGACATTGCTTTGAAACTTTGGATCGCTGCATGCATGATATCATTAGAACTCCTGACAACAAATCTTTTGGCGGTAAGGTTATGGTTTTTGGCGGAGATTTCCGACAAATTTTACCGGTTATTCCTGGCGGAGGTCGAGCAGAGACTGTTTTGTCAGCTCTTAATTCGTCTTACCTTTGGGAGCATTGCAAGGTATTGAGGCTGACAAAAAACATGAGACTTCTAGCAGGTCTTGGTGATGAGGCATCAAAAGATCTCGAATCTTTTTCCAATTGGATTTTGGATATTGGAGATGGAAAAATAAATTTGCCAAACGATGGTCAAGTTGATATTGATATACCCGCTGATTTACTAATCAAAGAGAATGGAGAAGATCCAATTGAAACCATCGCGAAGGAGGTGTACGGTGAAGTTTTTCAGACTTCCCAAGATAAAGACCTGTATAGACAAAGAGCCATTGTTACTCCAACGAATAAAGAGGTCGATAGGATAAATGATTACATGATATCCCAATTGCCAGGTAAAATGATTTATTTTAACTACTGGCATGTATTGCATAACTTTTTTTTTTATAAAAAACATGACGACATGAACATTTGGAAACTATAATTCAATCTCAGGTGAAGAGAAGACTTATCTTAGTTTTGACTGCATAACTCCATCAGATATTAACACAGACGAAAAAAATGATGAAGCGCCCGATTATCCAGTGGAGTTTTTGAACAGTGTGAAAGTCGCTGGACTTCCTAGACATTGTTTGAAGTTAAAGGTTGGTGCTCCTATAATGTGTCTCCGTAACATTGATGCTAAAGGTGGATTATGTAATGGTACTAGGTTGATCGTTACTCAGCTAGCACGACATGTTATAGAAGGTAAAATCATCACAGGAAATGATATAGGTGGAGAAAAAGTTTTTATCCCAAGGATGTATGTCACACAACCCGAAGCAAAGTTTCCCTTCAGGATGCGCCGGAGACAGTTTCCTGTGACGTTAGCTTTGGCAATGACCATCAATAAAGGTCAAGGCCAAACACTTCAAAACGTCGGTTTGTTTCTACCAAGACCGGTCTTCTCTCACGGTCAGTTATATGTTGCACTGTCTAGGGTAAAATCGAAATCAGGATTAAAAATTCTAATAACCGATAAAGAAGGCCAACCTCAAACAAATACGTTGAATGTGGTATACAGGCAAATATTTCAAAATATTTTGTAGATCACGGTAAGTTTTTTTAAAAAATACGCATTTTATATTATCATATGATTTTTCTAACTATTCGTTTTCATTTATTTGTAGGTTTCTAAGGAGTAGAAACTTTAAGAAGTTCTTCTTATAGTGACTTTCTCCATTTTTCATTTTCATTGTTTTAAAACACTATTGTAATACTTCAGTATTTTAAACACAAAACATTGTTTCTTAATAATGTTAAATGAGAAGATTGGTCTTTTGTGGTCTATGTTTTTGGTTTGTAAAGAATGCAAAGCAAATACTTACAAAAAATATCGACATAACTATTAAATAAATTGCATTTGATGCATAAAAACCATGACAACCAAAACTTTATACATCACACAACGTATTATGTCACATAATTTAGAGTTCGTTCTAGTCCGCACTGGGTGCGGGCCAACCACCTAGTTAAAATTATATATATGATTTGTGGTCAACTCTCTCTCTCCACGAGAGTGTCGATCTCATCACACTAAAAGTGGACAAGTGTCCACCCTATTTATTAAAAAACTTTTGAAATTCTTTTTTTTTTCGTAGTTTTGGTTTAATAATAAATAGTTATGTATTTAATGATATGTTAATTGTAAGTTATTATGATAAATATATCATTTTGTTATTTGATAATTTATATTCACAATATACGTTTTCTTTGTAAAAATAAAAATTCACTATTTTTTTGCTGAAAATCGACAATGAAAACGGCAAATAATTCATTTATTTCGTGCTAAGATGGATTCGTAAGCACTCATTTGGTAATGTATTTTGTGTCACCTCAAAAATGATAATGCTCGGTTTAGGTAAAAAATTAGCTTTCAGACACTTTTTATCGATGATTTTAGTTATTATTTTAGGATAAAAATGTATGTTTCGAGCTAGGCATATATTTTTGTTTAGTAGAGTATAGATTACCGTGGTTTTATTTTGATTCCATCAGTTATTAAAATCTTCCTTAGTATACTTGTATAACTACCAAACTTATTAAATTTATATTGGGATTATAGTAAACTTATTAAATTTAAATCACATAAATTATTCTTTTAAAAAATATAAATCCAAAAATATTTTGAGTAGACATTTATAAAAAACAGTATAAATCTATAATAAAATATGTGTAGACATATCCGCGCGTATGCGCAGGTATCGATCTAGTTACATTAAACTTTGAAAAAATATGGGTTCTTGTGCATCCCCTTATCTCTTAGTGCATTCGCCCCTGACAATAAATCAACCAATATCTTTGCATTGAAAATTAACTATATTCTGTAAAATAAATCGTTACCATAAAAGATGTTATGGAGTTAATATCGGAATTTCAAACACATGATATATGATATATATTGTTAAACATCTATATTATTTAAACGAATTATTTATCCTTATTATAATATGTTTTCATTTAAAATAGAATATGAATAAAATTTGTTATATATAAAGATTTAGAATATTTTTTAAGACATGATTTTAAAAGAGTACAAATCACACATAAACAAAAATTGTTCTGTTTCTGTTTTTATAGTGTAGATGTATTTTCCTACGCTAATCACTAATCTATGACCCTCTAGTGATATATATATATATATATATATATATAGTAAATGAAATGAGCAAGTGTATAATACAACGGTTTGTAAATGATGGCTTAAAACAAATCAATCATCTCCCTTCGATTAAAACAAATCAATACACGACTCAGAAAATTTTGAAGGAAATCAATCATGATGAAAATAACTAAATATCTGCCTTTGCTTTCCTCAGGTCCACACATTATCAAATTCGAAGCATCAATCAATTCACCTAATCATCACCATCTCACCCACAAGCCACGTATCTTCCATAACGTTTTGACCAAGATCCGTGTATCTCATATTTGGTTCTTCTACGATTCTCTTTGCCGCTTAACCTCCATCGTCGCCACCGATGGTTGCTATTTCCGCTCACTTTCAACCTCTTCGTTAACGGATATGACTATGTTGCCTTCATATACATCACTGACAAGAAAAATGTCTGATATAGCTATGGGTAAATAATTAATTAGGCCTTGCGTCTTGGATATGATACATTTATGTATCTCTTTGGTACAATATTTGGTATTAATCCACCAACATCAAACATAGTTCTTTAGAAGCCATTAGCTCCATCAAGTGACATTGCCAAGCCAATGTCAAACTTAGATTGGAATTCATGGAGTTTAGATTGGAGTTTATTGCGTCTGAAGATTTTAGACTCATAGGTTTTGATTAATGAAAAAGTCTATTCAAATTTTCTAATGTCATCACCATGAGAGATCGTCTTCCACATTCATCCTCTTTATAGAAGAGAATTTTCCCGTCAAAATTCACAACAGGAAAACAAAAATATTACGACTACATGAATAGTCATAAATGAATACGTTACGACTAAGTTACGATTAAAATCTGTAGTCGGAATTATTTTGTCGTAAAAGAAAATAGTCGTAAAATAATCATAATTTTAAGACTAAGCCATGACGATTTAACGACGTCTTCCAATTAGTCGTAGTTGTGTCGTGAAATAGTCGTAAATTTAACGACTATAACGACCTAGTACCGACTACTTTGACGACAAATTCACGACTATAGAATGTAGACACTATTGTTTGTCATTATTTAGTCGTAAATTTAACGACTATTTTACGATTTACGACTATTTTACGATTTATTACCGACTAAGTTAACGTCTATTTTACGACTATATCATGTTTTCGAATAAAAAATTTGGCAAATTTTTGTGTCTATTTAACGACTAAAATATGGCAAATTTTCATCATATAAATCTACAATTATATGAATCAGTTTCATAATGTTCTTGAATTGTAGATTTGCATTGAATCAATTATAAGCTTCTGAATCATACAATTATATGAAATCTACAATTATAAAAGCTTTTGAATCAATAATTCAAACTAGAAACATATATTACATTCCAAAATAAGATCTTACATTAGCATTGTTTTCAATTTCAAAGACAAAGAAATCTCCAACACAAAAGGAGCAACTTGATTCTAATTCATATCCAACACAAAAATAATTCAAGAGTAGGAAAGAGAATAAACCTAGGAAGAAGGAACTTCAACTCCATTTGCACCATCACCTTGAGCAACTTGAGCAGCTTCCTGAGACTCATCATTTGCACCAACACCTTGAGCAGCTTCCTGAGACAAGAACTCAACATAACTTGGATTAAGACGCAGAAACTTTTCCATGACAGAGAACTGCTTGAACCAGTTTTCTTGATCAGTTGTGACTCAGCCTCACGTCGAGCATTTCTTTCTGCTTGTTCTTGCATCTTCTTCTGTGTTTCTGCGAGTTGGTCTTGAATAGACTGAAACGTTGATGAACCTTCTCCGAATATGCGCTTTCGACACACCACAGTTTGGGTGATGCTTCCTAGTCCATATGGTGTCCCTCTTGAATCCATGACTGTTGACTGCATAAGTAAAAAGAATATGAAATTAACAGACATTTTACGGTTTTAAGAATGACAATATGAAAGCAAAGTAAACCAAAGTAAACACTTAACTCACCTGAAGAAAGATATTGTCATAGTCTTCAATGTTTAGCTCTCATGGTGTACCAAGTATCTGCCGCCAGCTTAGACCGCTTAGCTTCCAGGTTCTTCTTGTAAGTTTTGGCTATCTTCGCTGCCTTATGATCAGCAAACGTTCCATCTGGTCTTGTGTGAATTTTAAGGAAAACCTCACCAAGACTAATTGGTCTTTTTTTTTTTTTTTTTCTCAGACTAATTGGTCTTTTCAATTTCTCTTCTTGAAACATTAAGAACTAGTTATAAGACAAAGAAGCAGTAGATAAGACATTAACAAACAGTAATTGACAAGAAAAAGAGATGCTTGACAAGAAACTGTAAGACATTAACAAACATCAAGAACAGACATTAACAAACATGAACATTAACTTCTAACTTCAAGACATTAACAAACAGTAATATGATAAAGAAGCAGTAGAAAAGGACAAGAAACTGACCATTTCTTGTTGAACTTGTCCATAGGACTTTTTCCCTGTGTAGTGCTTGTGCTGACTGAGGTCTTTCCAGTCAGATTTTCTAGCTTTGGAACGTGCCTTACTCCTATTGATAGCTATTTCTGTATCCCAGTAAGCGCACATTTTTGTCCACAGAGATGCTTCAATCCACTTTGGTCTCACTCGAGATCTCCTGCATGTGCTTACCATATCCTTCATTCGAATATTACAAATTCTTTCGGAATGTTGTTGAACTAACCCTGAGTGTACAAAATCCCAATGGTGGGTTTTCTACAATACAAGAGTAAATGATTGGTGTTAGTTAAGCAGATTATGAGGGTAGAAACAAAATTAAAGTTGAGATTAAAAGAGAGAAAGGGTTACCGCGAATTCGAGAAAGTATTTCTCTTGTCTATGTCGAGGCACACAACTCCATGTGTAAAATGGACCGTTAAACTTGTTTGTGAATATCCTGGTGATCTTCCTGGTCAGCTTTGATTTGTCATTGCTAGACCTAGACAACAAGATGAGATAGAGCAATAATTACACAAATAAGCCAAACAAAGCTTAACAAAAGACAATATCAGATTTCTTAAGCTAAACTCTACAATCATGTATATATACAAATATCAGAGACTAGCTTAACAATCATACGAATAAAGACAAACCATGCTTAACAATCATCATTATCATAATCGAATGAAGACTAGCTTAACAATCATACGAATAGACCTAAGCTAAACAAGCAAAACCAATCTCTAAAATCATCATGTGACTATAAAAGTCTGAGAGACCTAAGCTAAACAATCTCTAAAATCATCATCCGAGACTAACATCGGAGAGAAAAGCATCATCAGAGACCTAAGCTAAACGATCCTACTCTATAAACAAGCAAAACCTAATCTCTAAATCATCATCAAAGACAAACATCAGAGACACTTAACAATCATCAGTCACATGGTATATTTACAATCCTAATCTCTAAAACTATCATCAGAGGATCATCTCACTAAATCGTGTTTTCAGGAGGAGGAATGATAGGAGAGAGCATGGTGATTGACTTAATCCTGTCTCGGTTGGGGATGCTTAGCAGAGCACTGAGTGCTTCTAGTCTACTATCCTCGAGATCCACCTTATAGCTGGATGTGTCGTCAATCTCCTCTTCGTCTTCTGAGTCATCTTCCCAGTCATCATCAGGTTCGTTGGAAAAGTGGTTGCTCTGACCATCGGAGTTCGAAAGTGGAGGACTCGGGGAGCTTAGTGAAGGAACGTCATGAGTGAAGAGAGGTGACAGCGGTTGACTTTGGGAGATTGGAGCACGCATCCTCGGAGTTTGACTGTCAGAGCTACGTGGTTGTCGCGGTGACGACGTTTGGAACAACTCCATCGGCGGTGGATAGTTGTTGACATCGTGATCCGATAGAACCGGCGGTGGTGGAGCATGTGTTTTACTGTAACTCTTTTTGAGTTCTTCTTCGGCGATGTTGGAGTGAAGTTGTACCGCAATGGGAAATTTGCCGGTTGACTTGATGACGATGGACGCTGTCTCTCGGCGGTGGTGGTGCATGTGGTGGTGGTTCGTCTCCTTGGATCGACAGACAAAACGGAAGCTTTTCCTTTACCTCTTCCTCTTCTAGGCATAGGGAAGGCGACAGAGGCGACGGGTTGCGACGGAGGCGATAGGTTGCGACGGAGGCGACGGAAAGGGATTGGAGTGAACGAGATTAGGTTTTGAGTGAAAGAGATTAGGTTTAGGAAATTAGAAAAGATTTGGGCCCAAATTTGGTTTAGGCGGGTTTCTTTTTTAAGTTTAGCGATTGTATTGTTTAGATTAGGTTTAATTTAGATTATGTTTAATTTGGATTTGAGTTTTTTTTTTAATTTGGATTATGTTTTTAATTTGGGTTTAGTAGTTAACAAAAAAAAATATTTGGGTTTAGTTTAAATAAATTTGTTCGATCGAAATTTGAGAAATAAACAGAATGAATATATTATTACAAACCGATACAATAATGTTAGTACGGTTCTTCTTCGGGTTGATTATCCTCATCATCAGATGCATTTACATGAATGTGAAATTCATCCTCATCCTCGGCGTCTCCGAGATCGAAATCGAGATTAACTACATTAACTCCCTCTACTACGATGTCGACTACGATATCTTCAATTGAAGTCACCATAACGAGCTCATCATTTTCTTGTTGCAAAAGCATCGGTTCTGTGTTGCTATATCCACCTGAAATATTTCCCCTCGGGTTGATTTTAAGAACATTAAGCCACGGAGTCTTCTTTTTGTTCTTGTACGGATATGGGATATAACAAACTTGATCTGCTTGAGAGGCTGTGTATATCAAAAAATTTACAAGTTATGCATATACATATACATTGATGTATATAGTTAAAGGAACATACCTAGAATAAATCGTTTATATTTTTTGTATCTTCCCAATGAAAGAACATCTACAATGTCAGCGTTGCTCTTCCGAGTGCCTCTACCAATAACGGGATCGTACCACTTACACTTAAACAGTGTGATTCTCAAGTTAACCCCTCCTTCGTACTCGAGTTGTATGACATCAGTTAAGGTTCCATGGAAATCAACTTCATCAAATGCATCACTATAGTTCGCTCCTCTAACACACACGCCATAGTTACATGTCTTTCGTCCCTAGATGTGCTTTTTCGTATGAAAAAAATAACCTCTTGTATAATAGATGGGCCAAGTTTTGCCTTACTCATGGGACCTTCCACTATCTCTTGAACCCACATAGGAAAAGAGTTTATGGCGTTCCAGTAAGTAACCTGCATATATAATGGAAATCAATATCACACACACATATATATATATATATATATATATATAGAAGTTATGATGATAACATGTAAATACATACAAAGTGAAAAATAGTAGTTATACATACATATGTTTTCACCCATGGTGCATATTCTTCAGTTCTTTTGGATGCGAGCTCTTCTTCGGAGAGGTCTCCATAATTTCTTAAAATGTAATCTTCAAAAAAAAATGTGTACACCCAACACATGTATATATGAGACCAACACGAAATTAAAATTTTCAAATGTAAGACATACGGAAATATACCTCTCAAGGTTGTCAAAATAATCACAATTTCTCAAAACATATGCATGTGCGATTCTACAGTCTTTTTCAAAAAGCTAGATTTCTGACATTTCCCCACTTGGACGGCCCAGTGTGTAAATATATCAGGTACAGGGAAATGATATTCAGGGACTTCACCTTCATCGAATCTTGTTGCTCTGCGTAATTAGTGAAAACAAACTTAGAATGTCTATCATGTATATATCAATGGCAGGAAATGTCCAATATTAGTCATAGCGTTTACCTTGAATTCGTTTGTATATCCAAGGGAAAATAGTGTTCTGTGAAATAAGATGCCTCCTCCCTTAGATATGACTGAACAATCGATCCTGATGCATATCTATGGTTCTTTGCTTTCCCTTTCAATTTTTTGAAAAACCTTTCAAAGGGATACATCCACCTGTATTGCACAGGGCCTCCTAGTTCAGCTTCGTAGGGGAGATGTACATGCAGGTGTTCAATCATGTCAAAAAATGAAGGCGGGAAGATTTTTTCCAAATTGCATATGATTAAAACTATGTTTTCTTTCAGGATTTGGACGCGATTTTTCTGCAAAGTTCTTGAACATAAGTCACGGAAAAATACTTCGATCCCTACAATACATATATTGAAACTACAGATGGTTAGTATAGAAAAATATATTCAAATTTACATGTGCCATATTAACA
>OVAN01004230.1:0-26432 GCA_900406275.1 Anastatica hierochuntica
CCTCGTTAGCCGCAAAAACAACAATAATTAGGTTTAGCTTTCGATTGAGGAAAGCCTTCAAACGAAAGCTCGGGGCAACTGTTGGGCCCAAACCTGGCCCACTGGTGATGAGCCCACCAAAAGGGTTAAACCTTCCTAGAGAAGTGAGCAAAGTAAGAAAAGGCCCAAGACAAGTCTGCCGAAGGCTGGCTCGACCTAAAGCTAAAGCAGAGGAGGGTCCCAGAGCTCTCATTAAAACTGAAGAGGTCCAGGTCTCGTGGAACAGGGAGCTGGTGCAGCAGGTCTCAGACAAACCAAAGAAGCTAAGGACTCGGTCAAATAAAGTTGTTGAACGTTCCGGAGATCAAGGAGGAGATCCCGGAGGAGTTATAACAGGTCTCCGATGAGGAAAAAAGCTATATAAGAGGAAGAGGAGGCGAACAAAATCTTCTTCAACTCATCTTCAACCTAGATAGACTTAGACATTCTTGAAAAACCATTGTATTCGTTTATTCATTGAGAGATATAATCGAATACCTCTTTTATTTCATTTCTTGATTGTTTGAAACCTCTTTGTACTCGTTACCTCGATTATCAATCTCAATAAAGATAGTATTTTCGTTCAACAGAGCTCTTACGGGATTCAACCCACATAGTCTCCCCCTAAACCTAAACACTATTCACAAAACCTAAGAGGTGAGTTTAATCCCTCACACTCTATATTCAGCTTATGCACTCGAACATGAGACTACCTTCTTCTTCTTTGTCTTTCAAGTGACCAAATTTCCACCAATAAACGTACAAAACCCCGTAGTAGACTTTCGATCAATCCTATCTCCTGCCCAATCTGCATCACAATAACCAACGATTTCTGTATTTCTATTACTTCCCATCCAAATGCCTTGACCCTGAGATCCTTTTATATACCTCAAGACACAAATCTCGTCATGTAAGGGTAAGGTAGATAAGTTTGCCCACAAGCCTTCTATATTGGCCAACATCCGCAAACTTCTCCTCGTTTTTCTCTCCCTTTCCATTGACCTTGTAGCCATCTTCAAGTGGTGTTTTTTTCTGCCTTAGAACCAAGTTTACCTGTTTCTTCCAACAAATCAAGAGCATACTTCCTTTGCGAGAGAAAGAGGCCTTCATCGAATCTATATAGTTCAAGACCAAGGAAGTATTTCAATTCACCAAGATTCTTGATATCAAAAGCCTTCTTCAAGAGTTCATTTGCTGATTTTATACCGTTTTCATCATTCCCACTCACAACTAGATCATCAACATAAACAAGAATTACCACCAATCCGTGAGATGTTTTAAGAGTGAATAAGGTATTAACCGAATGAGACCTCTTGAAACATTTATCCATCAAGGTCAAGATCAACTTATGATACCAAGCTCTTTGTAATTGCTTCAAACCATAGATAGCCTTCCTTAGCCTAAGAGCTTGTCCGGGTTTACACAAATCTTCAAGTCCAGGAGGTGGAACCAGATATACTTTTTCTTCGAGTTCTCCTTGAAGGAAAGCATTTTTCACATCCATTTTCCAGATATTCCATGATAGATTAGTGGCCAAAGAAAGCACAACCCTTACAGTGTTGAGCTTAGCCACGAAAGCAAAAGTCTCCTTGTAGTCTTCTCCATAAGTTTGAGAGAATCCCCGAGCAACTAAGTGAGCCTTGTATCTTTCAATGTCCCCATTACTCTTGTATTTAATGGTGAACACCCATCTAGATGTGACTGCTTTCTTTCCATTAGGAAGATCCTCAACGTCTCAAGTATGGTTTCTTTCCATTGATCCTCTTTCATCTCCAACCGGATCAACCCAAACCTTCTTGTCATTAGCTTCTTCATAATTCTTAGGAATCTTATTTTCCTCAATCTTCACAAGAAACGCTTGGTGAGCTTTCGATAAAAGGTCTATGGAACACACATTCTGTATGGGATGAGCAACCGCTTGACTATTATAGTAAACTCTTGTATTCTTCCAATTTTTTGGTCCACTTCTAAGTCTAACACTTATCCTTAAAGGTGAATAGGTTCAACCTCTATTTCTTCAACCATTTCCTCTTCCTCTTGTTGGATATGTCCTTCTTGATTTACTATGTCTTCTTGACCTGTATCTTGAATGCTCTTCCATTTGAGCTTGAGATGGTTCTTGAACAGCCGCACTTTGTTGTCCTTCTTAAGTATCTCCATTACCATCTTAGTTTAATGGAGCATTATTTTGTCTTGAATCTTTGAACTTGTTATTTCCCAAATGATCCAAAAGAAACCGCAAGGTATTAGCCAAATCTGATTGCCTTACAAGCTCCTCTAGTCCCTCTCTTTCTTTCTTGTCATAGTACCCTTGATCCTCAATGTACCGCATATCTCTAGATACAAAAGTCTTGTATCCCTTTTGCGTTGTTGATTACACAAGGAACATACATCTAATGCTCTTAGCTTCCAACTTGTTTCGTTGTTCACCTGGAACATATAAAAAACCCACACACCCAAACACCCTTAGGAAATCGATAGAAGGTTTAATTCGATCCAATACCTCAAATGGAGAAGAGTCTTGTAAGACTCTAATTGGAATTCATTTGATAAGATAACATGAAGCTAATACCGCATTTCTCCAAAACCTCTTTGGAACATTAGCTTGGAACATCATAGCTCTTGCTACTTCCATGAGATGTCGGTTCTTTTTTTTCCGCCACTCCATTTTGTTGTGGTGTGTGAGGATAACTAGTTTGATGTAATATCCCATACTTGTTAAGATGATCCTTGAATCGTTGGCTTGTGTATTCCCCGCTATTATCTGATCTAAACACTTTGATCTTAGCATTAAATTGGTTAGTAACATAGTTATGGAAATTTACAAATGCTTCATACACTCTATCTTTAGATGGAAGCAAAGTAACCCATGTATACTTAGACTTTTCATCTATGAATGTCACAAAATACTTGTGTCTTTCTCTAGATATGCAAGGTGAAGTCCATACATCAGAATGTACTAAGTCAAAGCAATTCTCATAGGTAGTAGATGACTTCGGAAAAACAACTCTACAATGTTTGCAAAGAATACATGCTTCGCAAGTTGAATGATCAAAGGCAACATTAGGCAATATTAAATTTAAAGCACGAGAGTGAGGGTGGCCTAGTCTAGCATGCCACAAAACACTTTTATTATTTGAAGAAAGACGAGACTTTAAAGTAATTGAATATGAGGACTTTGAGGATGCATGATCGAGAATGTAGAGCTCATCTTCAGTTCCTCCTTGGCCCAAGATTCTACCATTCTCAATATCCTGAAACTTAACATCATTAGGACTAAAGATAACATTGCATTGAAGATCATTGGTTGCTCTTTTAACCGAAACAAAGTTAGACTTAAACTTAGGAATATAAAAAGCATCATTTTTCTTGTTAAATAGATTCAAAGAGCTGGTTCTTTCTATTGGAATACCTTTACAATCGCCTATAGTAACCTTCCCAATCATCTTATGATCTAAGTTTTCTAGTAACTTAACATTTCTAATCATATGATGAGAAGCACCAGAATCTACCACAAGTTTTTGATCAACATTCGCATTTAATTGAGATGTTAAATAAGAGATACCGAGTTTAGAGGCATAATCCTTGATGAGATCCTTCAAGTCACTCTTCTTTACGTACTCCATTGAAGAGTGTAATGCCACTTCCTTTCCATGAGTAGAGGTCTCGACTTGTTCTTCTTCTTGAGCAAGATTGGCTTTTAACTCCTTTTGATCCTTGAATTTGGCGGTTTTGAGGTGAGGATGAAGGATCCATCACTTGTCTTTAGAGTGCCCTTTCTTGTGACAATGCTCACACACCAAAGATCTTCTATCCATTGGCCTGAAAAACACCCTTATTTGCGGTCACAAGCTCCCTTTTCCGATCAAACAAGCCCATTGATCCTTCTTCCTTTTGAACCCGTGAGCAAACCTCTTCAAAGCTTGGGAACTTAGACTCTCTTAAGATGGACTTTATCACCTCATTGTAGCTTGGATTCAGATTCAATAATAGTCCAAAACTCTTATCTTGCTCTCTTCTTTCATTAAGAACCTTAGGATCTATAGAACATGGCCTTAAAGCATCTAACTCACTCCATAGAGATTGAAACTTTCCAAGATACCTTTTGAAGTCTAAATCTTCTTGATTTAGCTCATTGATGGCCTTCTTAATCTCATAAGTGCGGCTGAGGTTAGACACATATCCATACACCCTTTTAAGAGTGTCCCAAAGTGCCTTAACCGTCTCACAATATGAGTAAGCTTCTAGGATGGATGGTTCCAAGCTGTTTTGGAGATAACCAAGCACAAGCTGATCCTCTTGAAACCATTTAGCATCCTCCTTCTTAGTCTCTTTATCCCTCTTGCCTTTATCTGAATCCCATTCATCATCTACACTTTCCTCTAAAATGTGTTGCCATAGTCCTTTTCCACAAATTGAAGTCTTGATGGTCCAACAACCAATAAATCCAAAGAAATCCAATAACTGAACAACCATGATCAAAAACTAATAAAATATCATTTAAATAAAATGTGTTAAAAGCCCAAAAAAATCGAATAAAGTCAATGGTCCCAAAAACAGAACCGGAACCGTCAAACTCGCCTGACTACTCGTTAGTTTCACATGTAAAAAGAAGAGGAAAAGAGGGTGTGAGAAATGAAAAGTCTCTCGACCAGTTAGAGAAAGAAAGGGGACAATAAATTCGTACACTGAGCTGTAGAACTTCATCCACACAATCTAGTCCTAGAACATGCAGCAAACATGATACCTAATGCGCCCAGACAAAAAAATAATGATCCTATGATAGGTTAAGTGAGTATCAGTACCCTTCAATGAGGTTTAGGTATGTGGTTGAGTGACCACCACCATCGTTCGAAGAGGAATTATGGATCTTACACAGGCATTTGTCCGATCGATTGATAAATCTTTGCACACTCACATGCAAGATCCCGAGTTACAAACTCTTGCCATAAACTCAGCCAAATTTGAAATGTCCCTGACTCTGAATCACGAACTCATGTCGTATCCTCTCAAGTCAAAGACGCACCACCAACCCCGAGTCACAAGCTCCTGTGATGTCCGCCGATACCATGTCCAAATACACGTACACCATAAATATGAATATTTATATTTATATAGAATTAATGCAAGGACTAAGAGAACAAATTCTGAAGCAAGTAAGACTCAATCAGACTCTATGATAACAACAACTCAAGTTTCTAGTGCAAAACTACACGAGAAAGAGTGAATAAGAAAAGCATAAGTTGTATGAGGGTCTAATCCTCACCTTACTCACAGAAGCGGCTGAGAAATGTGATTCTTGATTTTCAGAAAGTCAAATGCACTCCAAAACTAAAACCAGAATAGGTAAAGTAGTAAGAACTGGAGAAAAGTAGTACAAACCAGACTTTACAAATGAAAAAATGGCTTTGAACGGGTCTAAACGAACCGAACGGGTATAACAGGTCAGCTCCAATCAACCAGTCAAGGTGACCTCACAACTCCGGTCAAAATTAACAGTTAAGAGTCAACTTGTCAACAGTCATCTGTCAACAATCAACTCTAGTCAACTCTTATGAGCACCAATTTTTTTGCTCATCAATATTATTTAAGACACTTTAACAACACTCTCGATGATTATATTAATCGTAAGTTATAAAATCTACATGGTCAATAAAGCCGCATTCATCAAACAACAATCACGATGAAGAATCTTAAAGAAATCATCAAATCTAACAACATAACCATAATTCCATGAATCCCTTTCGAAAACCCCGAAAAGAACTAGTAGACTACTCAAAACTCATCACAACAGTATATTAACATGAGGAATAATAAGTAGAAGACGTCATAGAATAACAATCAAGGGTTTAGAAAACTTAGCAATATCGATTAAAAAGCGAGATCTTCCCTTATAAGCTCTTAAAATCCAAATCTCTTAAAGAACCAAGTACGACACGAGTTCTCTATCTCCAAGCATCTATTCTCTCTCTAAAGGTTGTGACTCCCGCTCAAAAAAGGCTAAAAATATGTATTTATAGAGTTGGGTCAAAAAGTCGGTGTAGGTTATGTTTGGGGTCGAACAGGTTTCAACCAGTCGAGGTACTTTTTAGCCCAGACCAGTGCTGGGAAGTCCTTGGACCACTAGGGAAGTGAATTTTTATCGGTTTGCTTGATCCTCTTACAACATAACAGTGGTGATCTCCATCCTGCACGCACTTAAGTTTCAAACCCGACGAACTAGTCTTCAGTATCTTTTGATCCACTGATCCAAATGCCTTGCAAAAAACGCCATTTGAAATCTAACTATGCATTCTAATTACAGACTAAATATTATCAAAATCCATTAAGGGCAAGGTCGTCATCCTAGATGCTCTTTATGATGATTGAAAATTGTCCAGAAACTGACTTTTCCTTTAAATGGCTCCAAAAAATCTATGAAATGCATTGTTTGACCTGGAATGACTCTAAACACCAGCAAGTGCAAGAACATTACCATTTTTGATAAATAGAAACAGAAAAATCTCTAAAAAAAGAATAACAATCTATGGTAAATGTTATGGATGTTTTTGGTGATGCTCTTCGGAAGCACTACGAAAGCAAGAGATAATAACCAAATTAATAGAAATAGAGAAAGACATTGTGTATTGATCAAGAGAAGCAAGGTACAATGCGATTTGGGTGTCTAGAACCCCTACAATGATTGTGTTCTCGTAACCTAATATCTAGTCTCTAGGTTTTCTGTGAATACATTGTATGGACCCTTCGGTCCAGTATTTATAGTGATATGTCGATGATTATCCCTTTAGAATTAGGAAAACCATGTATATCCTTAGATATTTAGGATATTTCCTTTTCCTTGGGATTTCCTTTTCTCGGGTTGAATAGTCGTCCAACTTCCTACTTAGAGGCATACTCCCGACTTCATGCTTTCATCGACATTCCCTGGTTTGGCTTAAGGCAAGTCGTACTGCTTGCGGACTCAGGTGCCTTTCCAAGGTCCAAAATAGTCCCAACAGTTTGCCCCTTAATGCCTAGGTTCGATCTGAAGCTAGGAATAAATTATTCCCCTTGTATTTTAGCAGGGGGTAGTGACTTTTCTTTCCCTACCCTTGGGTTCTTGGAGCTTTTATCCAGGTTTATATATTTTTGCTTGATGCCCTTGTCAATTTGGTTTTGAATCGAAGATTCTCCGCGATGCTTGTGATATTCGATCTGCTAACGCTAGGTGATTGTAGTCGTTGGGTGAGATTTGAAAAATTTTGAAAGGAAGGAAGAGATTCTCTGAGATCTACGCCTAATCATGACGTGTGATACTCTTTCCTTTTTCCTTCTATCACTTCTTGATACTTAATCTTTTTCTTCAACTTATTTTTCCTCCATCTTCATTTTTCTTCAACTTTCTTCAGCTTTTTCTCGCGGTCCTCTTTTCTTCCAGCTCTCTCCAGGAAAATTTGTCTCGCGCATCCAGCTCCTTTCGCATTTTATACTCATGGATGCTCTGATTTCTTTCCTCTTTTCGATTTTTAGCTCCGAATTATGCATCTTCTGTTAAGGTTCTAGGGTGTCGTAGATTCCTAGGATCCTAACCTTTTGAACCCACATTCTGAGAGCTGGACTCGTATCAGGTAAATGGCTCGTCCAACAGAAGATTTCTCTCCCGTAGCTACTTCCTCCGTAGGAGCTAGGGTTCGTAGGAGGCGTTTATAGAGGGAAGATCTGTCCTGTGAGTCCGACGAATCGTCAGGAAGGCTTCAGGATCAGAGATATGCACCAATCCCTATCAGTTCCTCTCCTGCTCCTCTTATTCTCAAGACTGGTCCCTTCTCTACAATCGGGGGAGATGAACTTGGAGACTTGAGGCAACACTATTCTTTCCTAGGGACATGATCTAGGGCTACGGGGGGGTGAGGAGTACGCTTCTTTCTGCCCCTGTGATAAGATAGTCATGTATGAGGGCTATCTAGAGACATGGGTGAAGGCGAACCTCCTTGCCCGGGTGGTCACCGTGGCTAACCACTTTGGGATATGCCCCTCACAAATGAATCCCCCTTCCTAAGGAATATTGACGGCAATCCAGGTCTTGAATGATTTCCATGGCTTTGACGTGGACGTTGACGAGCTGTTGTATGCTTATTACTTTTATCTCATTACGTTGGTGAAGGAAGGTATTACTTTCACACACGGGTCAGTGTTCAAATTGTCAAAGAACTGGAGAGAGGATACAAGAAAGTGATGCCATATGCAAACTCTAGGCCCAACGATTTGTGTTCATGAGAGTGGGTCAAGAGTCGGGCTCCCTACTTTGTGAAAGCCAACTCTAGGATGAGCCGCCTCTTTTGCTTTTTCCTTAAGTCTTTGGCTCTAACCATCTTTTCTTTTTTTTTTTGCAGCGGCCTCAAGAGAGAAACTCTAGAGAGGAAAAAAAAGTAGAGCACACACTCAAGCTTCCTATTGAGGCAACAAGCACCACCTTTCTACTCGGTCTAGAGGTTATAGCAGAAAGTTGCGTTTTGGGTTTGCTTCTGCCCTCTGGTTTTTACTGATTTGCTATTTCGATTTTCTTATGTTGTCTTAGTATTTATCCTTCTATTGTAGGGAATATAGCAAGAGGGCTAAGCTAGCGAGGGCAGCGAAAATCAACTATGGGAGCCAGACATCGGCTTCCGAGGACGTGGAGGTCTTGGAGACTCCCATGACAGGCACCAAGAGGAAGTCTCAACACAAGTTTAGTGATCCCTCTTACCAAGCTAAGAAGAAAAAAAGTGTAAGCACAAGATCATCATCTCTCTCTCCCTTTGACGTGGATGACACTCTGCAGGAGTTGAATGTCTAGGTATTCCCTAGGGTGAACGTCCCATATCCTAGCTCTGATTCTGTCGGAGTGCTGTCCTTTCTCCAAATGAAGATGGTGGAGGTAAGCGTCTGGCTTGTAGCTTCTAAATCTTTTATTTGTTTCTACAGTCTTTAACCTTGCTCTCTTTTTTATGTCAAATGAGTGCCTTCCTCCATCATGCGGACGATAAGCTGTCGACGAAGGCGGCTGAAGCAAGGAGGATCATGGTGGAGGACCACATCCGCAGGCTCCAGGCTGAGAACGAAAAGTCAGTTGGCCTGGAGAAGGAGCTAAATGAGATGAAGAACCTAGCATGGGATCTTGAGTCCATGAACCAGAGGGATTCTGACCATACCCATGCGCTGATTATTGAGAAAACTGATCTGGAAAAAGAGGTGGAGGAGCTCAGGGTCAGGGTGATGTGTACATATTTTCTTGCATATTTTGGTGCATTTTGGTTTAGTTTCATCCACATTTAGATTGTATATATTGCACATAAGTCTTTGAATCCATGAGTTTGAGTCTAGAGTCTAGTTTAGGATCATATTGCATTAGCATCATTTGTTTGCATTTATAGGTGCAACTTTGGGATGGATTCATGGAGGTTCTAGAGATGGATTCAAGGTGGATTAGGAGCTAAGGATTAAAGAAAAATAGTTGCCAAATGCTATGGGAGAAGATGGAACCAAAGGAGCAAACAAAGGATGAAAGAAGAAGCTACAAGCTGCCAAAGTGAGTTGCTATCAACCTCAAGGTCGATAGGAGCTCACTTTGGGTCGACAGCTGCTCAAGTTGGAGCTATGCTGCCCAAGGGGAGTTGGTGTCGACCTCAAGGTCGATAATATGTCACTTTTGAGTGAAAGCAGCTCACTTTGACGGGTTTTATTGCTTCTAGGGCACCCTCTCTTCCCCTCTTTAGTATAAATTTCCGCTTTTGTGAACCAACAACATAGGATCCAATATCTTTACATATCTTTGAATACTTTGGGATCTTTGTTGATCAAACTCTTGTAATAGCTACGTTTAATACTTTTAAGTGGATTTGGATCTCTTCTCTTCATCTCTTTCTTTTAGCTCTATTTCTAAGAACATGGGACCTCAAAGACCCAATCTTTGTCTTTGGATTTCCATGACTCTTAGTGAGTAGATCCTTCTAGGATCTTGAGATGTAGTAGGCTAGGGTTAGATCTAGGGTTAGATCTAGAGTTTTAATGGATTATTAGGTTAGATTTTGGCATAGATTCCTACTATATCTTGTTTAGTTCTTCAAAGTTCATTGCTTGCTCATTGATGCCTAGAAAGTGTTCGTTGAAACGCTTGAGAGAACAAGATCTATGTTTTTCACTTTGGCCTATGAGAGTAGTGTTCCATAAGTGATAAATGGCTAAAAGAACTTGTAGATCACTATCACGTACATGTTTAGATAGGCACCAAACGAGAGTTGAGCCTTGTAATGTGTATAGGTGAATAGATCTTCGCCATGAGAGTGGGTAGATCGACTAAGGAGGGATCCTTGGCCTAGGAATAACTTCAATCCTCTAATAAAACCTTAGCAAATTCCATTACGTCTCTAGATTGACCCTGAACCCATTGCTACTATCTCTTGATCTGATCTTTCTCATTCTTTGCATCCAACTTCATTCCTTTCTTGCTTTTACTTATTGCTTGCTTAATTATTTCTTGTATTTATGCTTTTGAATTATGTTTGGCCTTCTTGATCGCTAAATTTAGTGGAGAGCAGTGACAATCCCCATCTGAATCGACCCCCTAGACTAGGATATCTAGTGTATTACCTTTGTTTAGTTTCTTATATATAAGCCTCTAAATCCTTGGACGATACCTTAAGTACTACAAACTAGACCATCGTCAAGTTTTGGCGCCGTTACCAGTGATATAGGCTTTAGCTAGAATCTTCAAAGAGATTTCTAGATTTCAAGGACTATGATTTACTTTTTGCTTATTTGATTTTTGTGTTCTAACTTTCTTTTGTTGATTCTATTTGATTTTTGAAGGTACATGATAATAAGGTCAAGAAGTGAGCCAAATACAAGACTTCTTGACATTGGCCTAACAATCATTGAAAGACAACAACCAAGACAAAGAAGAGCTAGAGAAAGACAAGCCCATCTAAGAAGGTTGGGTATGAATCAAGAAGTTAGAGAAGAGAATCCTCCACCTATGGAGAACGCTCAACAAGAGCGATTTCCCCTCTACATCATGGGATTTTTGTTGGTCAAGAGGACCGAGGTAACCGTCCATTCCATCTCACTAGAGAAGAACCAAGGATTGGAAAGGTGATGAGCCATTCACTAATGGCGAAAGGATGGGTATAAGACCCCCACCAATTTGCAACATCAACTTTGAGATCAAGTCAAGCTTGATCAATGCGGTGCAAAACGCTAGAATCTTTGGTCTTGCGTTGGAAAACCTTCTAGAGCACTTGGACAATTTTGAAAGGTTATGTGGGACGGTAAAAATAAATGGAGTGGCGGAGGACATCATCAAATTGACTTTGTTTCCATTCTCTTTAGGAGACAAAGCATCACAATGGGAGAAGAGCGTTGTGACATCTTTTATCACATAATGGGACGAATGCAAAAAGAGGTTTTTGGCTAAGTTCTTTTCACTCCAAAGGACGACAAAGATAAGAAATGAGGTCTCTACCTTCAAACAAGGAGGAATGGAGTCACTGTATGAAGCTTGGGACCGCTTTAATGGATACATAAGGAGTTATCCTCACCATGGTATTACCAAGGGAAACCTACTTTAAATCTTCCATAGAGGTATCCATGAGAAGTGTCACTTGGCTTTGAACACCGCTTTCATGGGAAGCTTTGCTAGTCTTTCCGCCGACCAAGGAGACAGACTCATTGAGAATCTCGCCCAAAGTGATCATTGCGATGGGGATTATTATGATTGAACGGTGAGAAGTACGGGGTCTAAGGAAGACAAGATCAAGGAGCTTGGTGACAGGGTTAATACGCTCATTCACCAAACAAGGAGAAGTGTTCACCTTGCAGATTTCGAAGTTGAAGGACAAGAGGGTGAAAACCAAGAAGTGAGCTACATCCAAGGAGGGTACTACCAAAAACCCTTCAACCAAGGATACAAGCCTTTCAACAACAACAACTTATCCTACTGAAGCACTAATGTGGAGAATCCACAAGATCAAGTCTATCCTCCCAAGACTAACTAACAAGGATACCAATTCCAACCTAATCAAGGCTACTACCAAAAGCCTCAACAACAAACTGGTCCTACCAAAGAGGAAGAGAATCATGTTATGCTTAAGAAGCTAAGTGGAATGACAAAATGAGATCAAGGTTGAGCTTACCAAGAGGTTTGGAGAGATAAATGTGAAGATAGAGTCTATATATCGAAACATAAACATCAAGCATGAAGCTCTTGCTTCACATGTTAAGGTCATAAATTCCCAACTCCAACAAGTGATTTTGGACCGTAAAGGAAAGGTCACTGCTAAAGAGAAGGGAGAGCCTAACAAGGACTTTTGCAATGCTTACTTAAAACAAATCAACAATACTCCTCAACCATGAGATGGTATTGTCTTTACTCTTGAAGAGGAGAAGATAATTGATGATTTTGAGAATCTATTTTTGAATCCCCTTAATGAGGTTGTTGATGGCTTGAATGTGGTATTGGTTGGAAACCCGATTGATAAGGAAGGTCATGCCGGATTTGACCTTGAAATTGAAGAGACAAGTGCTCCAATTGGAAAGGAGCTTGAGAAGGACACTCCTTTGGCCAAAGGAGATGTCAAGATTTTGAAAGAAGAGAAAGAGCCTTTGTTTGTTGATGAAGATACTAAGGAAGAAATTTTCAAGGAAGCTAAGGAAAGGGAAAGCTTCCAGGAAGAATAAAAACCCAATGTCTCAAGGAAAGAGACATTTAAGAAAAAAGAAAAGATTCATAAGTATATGCTTAGAGGAGAAGAGGTGAGTGAGGAAGACTTCCCCATTTAGAGTCTACCGGTTCTTAAGTCCACACTCCCATATCCTCAACGCTTCAAGAAGAAAATCCTTGAGTTGCATTACAAAGAACTCAAGAATAAATGTCTTTTAGAAATTCCCAAAGAATGGGAAGATGATTCAAAGACAAGTGAAATTGTCAAGAAAAAGCTAGAAAAGGCTAGTTCCCAAAGAGGCAAAGTTGAGAAGATCATGAAGGACAATGGTATCCCGACAACTAGAGCTACTGAAAAGAATCTAGAGAAGAGAAATGATGAGGGAAGGTTTATAATTCCATGTGCTCTTAAGGATTACAATTTTGAGGATGCTTTGGCGCATATCGGTGCTAGTTTGAATGTCATCTCACTAGACCGTGTGAAAGAACTTGGATTTTAATACAAAATCAAGAGAGGAGCGGATCTCATCTTACTAGGAAATGCATCTAAAAAAACTCCTATGGGAAGGCTAGAGAACATTGAGCTAAGGGTAAATAATACACTTGTTAAGTGTGACTTCGTGGTTGTGGATATTAAATCTAACCAAGCCAAGTTCCTTTTTATCTTAGGGACGCCATTCCTCATAACTACCGGAGCTTTAATAGGCTTTGATACTAAAGAGCTCATTTTAAAAAGAGTCGATGAAGGAGTCTCCTACCCAAGGCCTAAAACAAAGAGAGATAATGTTTTCTGTGGTACGGTGTACCGAAGGGAAGCGAAGATAAAGGGTAGAATTTGAAGAGAAAAGGTCTATGAGAGTTTGGAGAAGGATGGCGTTTAGGATTTGCTTCATGAGGAAGACCCCAAGGGAGATGTGTCCCATGATTTTTTGGGCATAATAAAGGATGAACCAAACGCTCAATGATCAACCCCCAAGGCTACCTACAATCCCCACTTCCACAAAGGTAAAGGAATAAAAAAACTTCAACAAAATCAAGAAATGGGCGATACGGAAGTCACCAAGAGGACCTAACGAAGAAGAGGTGGTCCTTAATCTCACCAACTAAAAAGGAAAGAAGAATGTTCAAGCCAAAGACCTTAAACAAACGCACTTGACAGACAATCTCATGTATATCCTTTGTAAATATTTTATTTTAAGTCTTTAATTTTCAAGTTTTTCAAATCAATAAAGATGATATGTCTTGGGATAACCTTGTTCCAAATAAATTCTTTCGCTAAAATCTTAGGTGCCAAAGGAGAACTATTCGAATCAAGGATCAAGGCCAAAATAGAGTATAGTGTGGACACTTACAACAAGTCACCATGACTTAGTACTAAGGACATTTCTTTTGCTATGGTAAGTTCTCTTAAACTCAAGCAATACATTTGCATTTCACCACTTAAAAAGAATTTCAAGAGTGATTTTGCAAAAGTTTAATTTAAGAAAACTTAACTCCTTTTGATCCAATTAAAATTGATACAAGATTTTGCAAGCTCAAGAGATAAGCTTTCCCTCCAATTTAAAGAAAATTCAATTTTGGACTATTTTGCAAATGTCCTCATGAAACTTGAATTTTCGGAAACTTGAGGACCACCTTTGAATATGTTTTGTACTCTCTCCTCTCATCCACAACTTTAAAGAAAGCACTTTTCTCTCTCTTCTCCCTCCATAATTTCGCCATTTTCAAGCTACTATAGCAGGAAAGAAACTTTCTAGTTTCAAGAGAGGATTTGTGTTGAAAACTTTGGTTTTTAATCTTTCTAAGTTCATTCATGGCTTTCCTACATTCCATTCTCTCCAAAAAATCAAAAACAAGAATCCAAACGAATGGCGCCACCACAACGAGCTATGAAGCTATCTTACCCTACATGGTCGGAGCAATAAAAACCACAATACTTTCATCTCCAAAGGAAATCAAGAGTGACGGGAACACTGTGGTTAGATGAAGGCATGATGAACAAAATGGGGATAGATAAACAAGTGAAGTGCTGGTTAGAGTACATGGACCTTGAGAAAGTGTTTCAAATGAGATACCCTACTTATGTTAAACCAACACTCCAATTCCTAGCCACGATGGACTACCACCATGGGAGCGACTTTGAGACAAGCCATGGATATGTGACATTAAAGATCAAGAATGAGGCTTATATGATCTCAACCAAATATTTGTGATGCGTCTATGGGTTTGATAAAATGAGAAGTGAGATTGGATTCCGAAACGGGTTGGATGTAAGCAAGCTTTGGAGGATGATAGCATTTCGGGAATATGTTGAAGATGAAGCTACTATAACCGAGATCTGTAACCCAAAAATCTAGTAAATTACGGAGTTCTTGGCTAATGCTTTCTTCATCAATGGGAACCGTCGATTTGTCACCAAGAATGCCATGGATTTCTTGTTCCAAGGACTCAAGTATAACTTGTGGGAGAATGGGGGAAGATGGTTTGACCCCTAAGGAAATGAGACAAACATAGGCCTACTCTTTGTTATATTCGTTCTTGAACATGTGGCGGAAGTGCCATTGCAAAAGAAGCCTACCATAAAAATAGGTGGAATGCGCACTCCATTTTTCCAATACTTTGGAATACCTCATGAAGGATGGAAGAACAAAAAAGATGATGAAGAGGAGAATGATGAAAAGAAAGAGGAAGGGAAGATTGTTGATGCAAAGTATTTATTGGATAGGAAGTTCATCTTCGGTTTTGGTCCTAATGAAGAGGTGCTTTACACATTCATGAATGCACATCAAAAATTGGCATGTATGCAATCTCCCTCTGAGTCCATGGACCACCAAAAACGTGACCCCTTTCCATAGCTTTCAACCTCCCTCCAAACCTTGCAACAAAGAGGATCGAGCTTCATCTACATCCAATAATCAACCTAGACGACGAGCAAAAAGAACCCGAAGCAGAGGAAGATGAGGAGAGTTTTGGACATGAGTTCTTACTCAACCATTTGAGCCACCACACCGCAGATCACCATTTGAGGACCACTTGGAAAGGAGATTAAAGATTAACACACTTCAAATAAAGAAGAACACGAGCATGATCTCACGCATGTAGAAGGCGACTAAAGGAGTTTCAAAGTACAACTGATCTGCCTCCTCAACTGAAAGAAATGAAGATCAAGATAAGAGAAAGAAGAATGTGTTTGAGATGCCAAGGCACTCGGTGGCTCACCCACCCTTGATGATCCGAGAACCAAGTGAGCAAAGGATGCAACCACAAAGGAGTTCATTCCAAGGACCATCATTGAGAAGACACAGGAAATATCCCATCGGCCAATCATCACCAACGAGGTGGGGATCCTATTGTTATGAAGATCCTAGGTCATCCATCGGTTCCACTCGACACTCATACATATAAGTTGTCACAAGGTACGCCTACAATCCTTTGTAAATACCGTTGGTTATTTTCATTTTGATGTATCTTTTCAAAAGTCACTCTCACGTCTCAGAATTCACCGAGATTGTGAAATTTAATCGGGGGAGGGGCTTAGTACTAATGTCGTTTTGAGCTTTGATGTTTTCTTTTCTATTCAAATATTGAGACATGCATTGTATATACTTATGATTTGTGAAAAAAATAAAAACAATTGAAAATTTACGAAAAAACCAAACATATTTTCATTTTGTTTTCAAAGCTTTGCATATAGATTGCATCAATTTGTAAACACTTAGTTTGTTAAGAGCATATAAGATTGCATTTTGAATAAGAAACAATGATAGAATTACCTCATAGTTAGTTGAGTTTTGCTTAATGACCAATACCCTCACTAGAAGTAAGATATTATATAGACCACTTTTTGTCTTAGGAAAATTCGTTATTGGAATTAACAACTTAAAGGTCTTTGTGGATGTTGAAGTAAGCTATCTTTTGGGTCAATTCCCATCTAATATGGCCTTAAATGAATGTTAATATCTTTCTTATGGGCTTTGCTATACTTGACCATGGGAAAACACTAACATTTGAAAACATTAATATGTTGCTTATGGGCTTTGCTATACTTTAGCACTCTTTCTTAGCTCAATGGCTACTCTCATCTTTAGAGTAGTGACCAACCCTTGAAAAGCCTTAAACCTTTCTTTCAAACCCCCCTAATATTTCGATATGTGAGGCCTATTTTGGAAAGTGCACACATGGGAAAAAGCCCGAGTGAATTGAAGTTGAACGACAAAGAGGGTACTTCCTAAGAGTTAGTCTCACTTTAAAGCTAACTAGAATCATAGGAGGGGAAACTCTTTCTCGTTTTTGGTTTGTAAGAGTCTTAGGAATAGATAGTGTGTATAGAGTCAAGTGGATGTTCCATACTGCATATATAATCCTAGGTTGTTTGAATAAGAAAAAGAAAAAGAAAGAAGGAAATCGAAAAATATAGAAAAGAGAAGTGAAAGAAAAAGGCACTGGATCATTAGTACTAAGTTTAAGCTCTAACCTTAGAAACTAAAAGCTTAGAGACTCTACCCTTGAAATGAAAAGATAAGAAAGAATCAAAATTGATTAGAATAGTGGCTCTTAAAACCAAAAGAAGGTCAGTAGCTAAGAAGTTTAAAATCTCTAGTTGTCTACAAAAAGAAAAAGAATGAGTGTGTTCAAGAAATAAACGTTTATGGTTTTTAGTTTTAGTATGGGAAGTATATCAAGTGAGTGTCTAGATCCTTAGGAAGCAATGGGGTGAGAACAATAAGAGGAAGTAAATGCTTTGTATGAGTAAATTGTTCGGCTACCACCTTGATTTTGCCTATTGTCTTGTACTAATTTTTGAGAGAAAACCATTATAAATCGAGTGATCCCTCTTCTTTACACTTCTTTGTACATAAACCCTTTCCTTGAACTCCAAACCGAATGGATGAAATCCATTGCCCATAAGTAAAGAACTCACGCCTAAGCTTAATTGAATGTAAAAAGAAATTGGCGATGGGATAGTTTATGGATCCTTAGCTTAGATTCTAAGAGTTGGTTTTGTGGTGATCATGGAGAAGTACATAGGCTCTTAGATGATCTCTACACCATTTTACTTGTTTTGAGTACATTGGGCATAAGGCATTAGTCTCTTATCTTGGTTTTGAGTTTCCACTTGAAAACCTTACTTCCGAGTTTGGTCTTTGTTGTTTGCTTGAGGACAAGCAAAGAGCAAGTCCGGGGGTATTGATGTGTACAAATTTTCTTGCATATTTTGGTGCATTTTGTCTTAGTTTCATCCACATTTAGGTTGTATATATTCATATAAGTCTTTGAATCCATGAGTTTGAGTCTAGAGTCTAGTTTAGGATCATATTGCATTTTCATATCATTTCTTTGTATTTGTAGGTGTAACTTTGGGGTGGATTCATGGAGGCTCTAGAGATGGATTCAAGGTGGATTTGGAGCTAAAGAATCAAGGAAAGTAGGAGTCAAATGCTATGGGAAAATATTGAACCAAAATGAGCAAACAAAGGATGAAAGAAGAAGCCACTAGCTGCCAAAGTGAGCTATTGTCCACCTTAAGGTCGATAGGAGCTCACATTGAATCGATAGCAGCTCAAGTTGGAGCTTTTCTGCCGAAGTTGAGTTGCTGTCGAGCTCAAGGTCTATAGTTTGTCACTTTTGAGCGATAGCAGCTCACTTTGACGGGTTTTATTGCTTCTAGGGCACCCTCTAATCCCCTCTTTAGTATAAATACCCTCTTTTGTGAACCAAGAACATAGGATCCAATATCTTTTCTTATCTTTGAATACTTTGAGATCTTTGTTAATCAAACTCTTGTACAAACTACTTTTAATACATTAAGTGGATTTGGATCTCTTTTATTCTTCTCTTTCTTTTAGAACTATTTATAAGAACATGGGAGCTCAAAGACCCAATCTTTGTCTTTCGATTTCCATGACTGTTAGTGAGTAGATGTTGAGCAATTGTTTATACAAAAAAAAATCACAACGAAACTTTAATATTTATAATAGCCTGTTTGCTAACAATCACACAATCCGCAAGTGATCGGATATGCTATTGTAGTATTTTAAGGTCGAACCACAAAGAGCACGTCAAGCTAGAAAAGTTTAAACTTTGAGAATACAAAACTCATCTTAATCTAAGCAAATCAAAAAGGGGTTTGGGGTCCTAGCAATCTACTAACAAGTTCAAAGTAAAAGCAATAACATAAATAAGACAGACAAAGAAAGTCAAGAAAGTAAATTAAGGAAAAGACACAACCATGAAACTAAAGTGCAAGAACGAAAATTAAAGACAAGTAAAGACGATGGATCAACAGTGAGTGTAATCGAAGAGAATAGTAAGATGGTAATAGTGGTTTTAGATCAAGCTATTAAGATCAATTCTATGACTAAAGACATCTATATCTTACTCCACTCTCATGGTTGTAAACCATTTTCGATATGAAGAAATCATTCAACTCTCGCTTATTGTGATTGTCAAATCAATAAGAATCATTAAGAATAGGTCCATTTAGTCACTAAACTCCCTAGCAATCAACTTTCATTGGCTAAGCTAAGTTTAGCATGAATTAGGTTCTCCTAGACATTTCATCAAACACCTCTCGGGCGTGAAATGCATACATGTCATGATTCCTTCAATTCAAGCATTAAGGCCTCCTAATCCATTAGAAACTAAAGATCAACTATCTCTAACACCATCATTACAATCCTATCTAGCAAAATTTCAAACATCGAAGATCCATCTAAAAAACCTACTCATAAATCATGGAAGAGAAGAGAGTAGAGATGAGAAACATAAACATAAATAGATAGATAAAAGATCCAAGATTCATAAATATAAAGAGAGACACATGATCTTAAAGGTCAAGAGAATAAACTTAGAACAAAAATAAAAGTGTTGGAAAGTTGATAAAAGAAGACAAGTTATGTTTTTGGAGGCTAAGAGGAGGTATTTATACTAAAAGAGGGAGAGAGGGTGCCCTAGAAGGGTTTTTCACGTTAAGGTAGGATGTCGTTGCCCAAAAGTAGGCTACCATCGACCTAGGGATGGATAGTAGCTCACCTTGGGCAGAAAAGCTGCAAAGGGAGGCAGCTGTCGACCCAAGGTGCCTCACTATCGACCTCAAGGTCGACAACTAGTCACCTTGGCAGCTTCTTCTTCTTGTTCTTTCAATTGCGGTTAGAACGACGTATTATTTGCAAATACTTCTTCCTTGCAAGGCCTACCATATGTTGATTCCAAATGATTCTTCTCTTCGTGGCTTCTTTTCATAGATCCTTGAATCAACATCCAAGCTTCATGGCTCCACACACATCTTTAGCTCTATTTTGATCCTTCTTCATTCCGTTTTGCTTCTTTTGATTCATCTTCATTCCCTTTTGATTCCTTTGACTCTTCTTTATTTTTCCTTGATTAATGCTTGTTTTTCACTTTATTTTCACCAAGAATCAAGTTACAAAGCCCTCTCTTTCTTGTCAATATATATTCCCTTTCAAAATGTAAAGAAATGCATGAAAAATGCAAAAAAATCCTAAAATAGACTAACTTAGAAACTATATAAATCTTAACACCTAAATGCATTATATACAACCTAAATGCAACTAAAACACATACTAAATGATGTTAAATATACGTTAAATTATATACACATCAACTTCCCCGGACTTGCACTTTCCTTTCCTCAAGCAAACAAACAAAGACAATCCCGGAAGAGAAGTTTGAAAGTGGGAAAACAAAGCGCAATAGAAAGAAATGCCTTTATGTCAATGTCCTAAAGAGAAGTAAAATAGTGCATGAATCAACAAAGACTCATCGTACTTTACCATATTCATCACAAACAATCTTTAGGAACCTAGGCTAAGCATCCACAAGTCACTTCCTCAACCAATCTCATTAACATTCAATTAAGCTATCACGTGCGTTCTTTACTTATGTGAAAAGTATCTAATCCGTTTAGCTTGGTAAGAGAAAGGCTAATGATAAGAAGAAGTGTTTAAAGAGAAGATTTCATTCATATTTAAGGTGGTTTCTCTCAAAAAGTATTGCAAGACATAAGGCAAAAGCGAGGTGGAGTCAAACAATTAACGCATACAAGGTCTTACTTACCTCTTATGATTTCCACCCAAAAATGCCTAAGTCTACTTAACTTCCCTTGTGTTTCCCATTAAAATCCTTGAAACCAAGATCCTTTTACTCACTTAAGCTCATTTTTCTCTTTCTTCTTATGACAACTAGAGATTCATTTCCAATATGTACTTAGCTTCTAACCTTCTTTCTATTTTCTAGAGCCACTTTCTAATCAAATTTTTAATTCGTTTTTCTTTTCTTGGACTTTAATTTTGGACTCTCTATGCTTTTCTTTTAACTTGCTAAGGTTAGAGCTACTCTTTTTCTAATCTCTAGTCTTTTTCTTCTTCTCTTTCTTCTTCTCTTTTTCGATTTTCTCTTTTTCTTATTCCCAATTCAAACCTTGGATGATCAAAATTTTAAATTCTACTTCCCATGATTTAGATACCAACACATTTCCATACTCAAAAACCGAAATGAACATCAAAGAAAAACCTCCCTAAATTTCTAATTAGCCTTAAAGTGATGTTAATCCTAAGGAAGCACTCCCTTATCGTTCAACTTCTTTGCACACCGGTTTTTGCCATGTGTGCAATTTCTGAAAGAGGCCACACAATCAAATTATTAGAGGGGTTGAAAGGAAGGTCTAAGGGTTATAAATGAGTGATGTAACTACTCTTAAAGTGAAAGTAGCCACATGAGCTAAGAAAGGGTGGTAAAAATTGATAAACATAGCTCAAGTGTCTCGTGTTTATCCATGGTTAAGTATGACTAATCCCATCAGCAAGATTATTATGTCAAATTTAAGTTTTACTTAGTTGAGATTGGCCTTAAAAGATAACAAGCTTCAACATTCACCTAAGACTTCAAGAGGTTAATTCAAAAGATGGATTTTCCATTAAATTCTAAGTTGTATAAGCATTATTGTACTTCTAATGAGGGCACTAAACATTAAGCAAGACTCAACTATCTACAAGGAATCCTATTTGTTCCCTATGCAAATGCAATCCTATATGAAAAAATTTGAAAATTTTATGCAATTGTTTTGATGCAAAGCAAGACACAAGGTATGAGAAACAAAACCAAGACAAAGAAAACGTGAATTAGTAACTACTCCCTCCCCCGAACTTAAATTTCACCGTCTCGGTGATCTTAGACCGTGAGAGAGAATTTAAAAATACAAATGCAAGTAAATGTATATTCGAGGGTAATGGACTTGTACCTTGCACCAATGTGCATGTATGAATTAAGGACTTTGTTTTTTGGAGGGAATTGTTTTGAGCTTCTTTGTTCTCTTTGAGCTTCTTCCCATGTGATTTGATGTGAGTTTGGTACCTAAAAAGATAATAGGTAATGCAAGTATTAATGAAGATGACAAAAACCGAATGATATGCCAAGAAGAAGTATAAACCATAATACATTCAAGCGCATAAGTCATTAATTAATTGGTTCTTCTCAAGTCAACTTAGCAAAATCATTCAAACAACTTCCAAACTCAAGCTTAATCAACATTTGCTTTCCTAAGTATTCATGCTAAATCCATTTCTCAAGACCAAATCAAACTCAAATTCTTGAACTAGATACTTTCCTAGGTTATGTCTATTCCAAATTATTCATGGATTCAAACAAGTAACTTAGGAACTAGCCATTTATCACGAAGCTAAGATCAAATGAACCAATCCATTGCTAAGATGAGACCACACGAAATCAAATTCATGCATAAACACTACTATTAGGCGTCTCTAATCAAGTGTCTAAATCAAATTTAAACAATTCATTTTGCAAGAAAGATTCAGAAGTCATCTTAAATCAACAAGCTCAATTCAAAGAGCTACAAGCTTTTAACTTCCCTAAAAACACTTTCAAGCCAACCAAGACACAAAAAAACAAAAACTAAAAATTAAATCATAATAAAAAGGATATTCATGGGATTGTCTCTCATGTGCGCTTTGTTTAAAGTCCCTTAGCTTCACTTTCTTTTTATGGTTCCCTTGATGAAGCCTTGTAACACCCAGCTCATATTCATCATAGAACCACCCCTTGAATGTCTTCATCCTTATCTCCTCAAAATGAATCATTTTTGGATCATCTATCCTCACTTTTTTGGTGGAGATCAAGCCAAATTCTTTACCAAAAGCTTGTCCACTGAAGATTCTTCTTCTTGGAATCTTTGTTGAGGATCTTCAACGTTCTCTTGTTGTTTCTCCTTAGACTCTTCCTTATTGGCATCCTTAGTGGCCATGGAGATCACATGTTCTCATTCTTTGATAAGAGATTCCATTTCTTTTGTGCATCATCCTCAAACTTTGCATTCATAGCTTCCATACTAGGATATCCGAAGAGTTCTTCAAATTCATTGATGCTCTCTTCTTCTTCTTCTTGAATATCATCTAGAGGCTTCTTCTTTGCTTGAGGTTAAATTATCATCAATGGAACTCTCCTCTTTTTCCCTTCTATATTCGGTTACCAACACATTCTCCAGAGAGTCATATTCTTTGACCTCTATTTTAGTAAAGGAGATAGGAATCACACATGCCTCTTCTTTTGTTGGGAGGTTCAATTTTTCTTTCTTCTTTAATTTTCTTCTTGTACAAACCTTCCACCAAGCTCTTGAAGAATGATATCCAAGTTCTTGCAAAGACTAATAAGGCCTTCACATATTTCAACTATCTCACGTTTTTTTATTTCCAAACAATTCCACATTACCAAGGTGGGTTCAAATAAAGAAATTTCACCTTCTTTAGGTTGCATTTCCCTCTCAATCTTTTCTTCTAAAAGCTCTTCACTACTGTATCCAAAGAGCATATGACATTTGTTGATGACGTCTTCGTCTTCTTGATTACACTTTAGTGTAGCTTCTTCCTTGATTAAGAGTTCACTTCCATCGATGAAATCCTCATTTTTCTTCTTTGTGATTTCAACGACAAAGGCTTCTTTACAAGGGTCTTCAAGTTGTTTTCCCAATGAACCTAATCTTTCTTCTATACAATGAGACAAATCACTCTTGATATCTTGTAATTCAAATCCCGACACAAGCTTTCAATAGATCTTGTCTTCATGTGGTGACTCAAATTCCCACGTACAGTATTCAGCTTCAACTAAGGATGCATCCTTTGTTTGTAATTCCTCTTTAAAATATATTTCGAAATTGATGGAGGAAGCTCCAACCATCTTCGTTTTGTAGCGAGGAATGTCTTCTTCTTCTTGATCTTCAACCTATTGTGTAAGCATGTCATTGATTGAAATCACTTGTGTTTTGATCTCATCCATATTTTAGCAAATATCCTTGTTAAAACATCATTAGTGGTGTTCATCCTATCAAATCTTTAATCAAACTCATTCTTTAACTCCTTTTGCGATTGTAAAACCTCCTAAACCAGGTTGTACATCTCTTCTTCTTTTAAGACTTGGGAAGAATGCGTTTCTTGAACATTGTAAGGGTCATTTCTAGGATGGTATTTCTCACCATAACCGTGTGGATTCCATCGAGCATAATACCCATGTGGTTGATGCTCTCTTGAAGTGGATGGCTCATAAGCTCCATGATATATCGGGGGGTTTGAAGCTATCTCTCTTTCTTGTTCTTCCAACATGAGTTTCAACATTGAATTCATGTAGGAAGACATCTCCTTTCTTCTTTGTGATTGACCTTGCAAAAAGAACAAACACTTGGAAGAAAGTTAGTATACAAACAAAAAGAGACAAAACATAAAAAGAAAGTTTAGTCTAAGGAAAAATTGAAATCTTAATGAGAATCTACTTAGTTCCCCGACAACGGCGCCAAAAACTTGTTGCGCAATTGTTTATACAAAAAAAATCACAACGAAACTTTAATATTTATAAAAGCCCATTTCCTAACAATCACACTATCCGCAAGTGCACAGATATGCTATTCTAGTACTTTGGGGTCGAACCACAAGGAGCACGTCAAGCTAGAAAATTTTAAACTTTGAGAATACACAATTCATCTTAATCTAAGCAAATCGAGAAGGGGTTGGGGGTCCTAACAATCTACTAAGCAATTCAAATTAAAAGCAATAACATAAATAAGATAGACAAAGAAAGGCAAGAAAGTAAATTAAGGAAAAGAACACAAGCATGAAACTAAAGTGCAAGAACGAAAATTAAAAACAAGTAAAGACGATGGATCAAGGGTGATTGTAGTCGAAGAGAATAGTAATATTGTAATAGTGGTGTTAGATCAAGCTATTAAGAGCAATTCTATGACCAAAGACATTTATAGCTTACTCCAGTCTCATGGTAGTAAACAATTTCCTATATGAAGCAATCACTTAAATCTCGCTTATTGTGATTGGCAAATCAATAAGAATCATTAAGAATAGGTCCATTTAGCCACTAAACTCGCTAGCAATCAACTCTCATTGGCTAAGCTAAGTTTAGCATATTTTAGGTTCTCCTAGACATTTCATCGACCATTTCTCGGGCGTGAAATGCATACATGTCAAGATTCCTTCAAATCAAGCATTAAGGCCTCCTAATCCATTAGAAACTAAAGATAAACTATCCCTAACACCATCATTACAATCCTATCTAGCAAAATCTCAAACACCCAAGATCCATCTAAAGAACCTACTCACAAATCATGGAAGAGAAGAGAGTAGAGATGAGAAACATGGAACTTGGATTGGCAACTGAGAAGGGGTAATCCAGTGGCTAACTAACAATGAAGGACTCAATTAAAAGAACTAGTTTGACAACCAATGAATCATTACTAGCCTAATCCACTCTCATGACAATAGGCCATTTCCATATTGATTACATTCACTCAACTCTCACGTGTTGCAAATGATAAATAAATTACGAATCATTAAGAACAAGTCCATATAGTCACTAAACTCCCTAGCAATCAATTCTCATTGGCTAAGCTAAGTTTAGTGTGCTTTAGGCTCTCCTTGGCATTTCATCGAACACCTCTCGGACGTGAAATGCATACATATCAAGATCAAGTTTTTATCCTAGATCTAGCATTAAGAACACTTAACCCATAGAGATCTAAGTTCATTTTATCTTTAGACATCATTATCTAACCACCTAATCACTCTCTAATCTACCAATCCAAGATCCAATTTGTTCTACTCACTAAGGCTCATGGAGAACCAAGAAGTGTTACTTGCTTCTTGAAAGTCCATGCTTGAAGTGAGAAGAAGATGAGACGAGCTGAGAAAAGATGATTGAAAGCACAGAAACAAAAAGAAATCCAAGAAAAATCCCAACTTTGTAAGAAATTAAGAATCTTGGAAAAAGGAAGAAACTTTGATGAAGAACAAGAAAACAATGGATTCAAAGAGAGAAGAAACACATGAATGACTTAAATAGATCCAAGAACAAAGTGTTTCCAAATCTTTAAATCAATCATAGAAACACAAGAAAAACTAAAAACAAGAGCTTAGGTAGCATAAGTGTTCTAGGGGGCTAAGAGTAGGTATTTATACTAAAACGGGGAGAAAGGGTGCCTACCATAGGTTGATTCGAAATGATTCTTCTCCTCTTGGCTTCTTTTCATAAATCTTTGAATCAACATCCAAACTTCATGGCTCCACACACATCTTTGGCTCAATTTTTATCTTTCTTTATTCCTTTTTGTTTTCTTTGATTCTTCTTCATTTTTCCTTGATTAATGCTTGTTTTTACTTCATTTCCACCAAGAATCAAGTTCCAAAGTCCTCTCTTTCTTGTCAAG
>OVAN01004231.1:3421-26428 GCA_900406275.1 Anastatica hierochuntica
TAGTCTCGAGGTTTCTAGTGCATAGGGCGCTGATGCTACAGAAGTAGATCAGTTCTATATTAGAATTTGAGTTCAAGACGGTTCTTAATATCTTTCCTAATTTGTAGTTTAAGTCAACAATGAAATGTTTCCCTGAGAATATCTGATGCCCAACACTTCTTTGACTTGTTTACAACCTCATTGCTTGCTGCGTTTTCTGTGCTCTCTTTGTTTCGATTTTGCATCATCTCTACAAGACATCTTTTTAGCCTTAGCCCGCTGTTTGATTTTAATTCTTTGTGCTACCTTTGGTCTCTGTGAATTCGATCCCGAACTACTACAACGTACATTTTTGCGCTTGCAGTGTTATCTCGAGTGAAAACCTGAGCTATCAATAACGAAGGGAATTACCTTTCTGAAAGGAAAGCAAATCTCTTTCTTGTTTGCATCGAAATGGTATTGGGCCATCAAACTGCATTTAGGCTTTTGACTTATATATGAGTTAGTTAGCCACTACCCTTATTGGACTATGTAAAATATCTTCAGTTTTTTAAATAGAAAATAAATTATCAAAAAAAAAACATATAATGTAAAATTGACCATGAGAATACCTTGCAAAGCGAAATGCTCATTGCTCAATATTTTAGTGCATTTCCTACCTAACTCTATTTTCTACTCTAAGATGGAGTAATTTTTAAAATGAGGGTAGAATTTCTCTCTAAATTTCTCAAACTTTACTCTATTATCAACACAAAAATAGAGTAAAAATTATGATTACTCCATAAATGGATTAACTTTAGTCATCACTCTATTTTTTAGTACACTTTTTAAAATTATTCCATTTTGGAGTTGAAATGGAATATGGTAGGAAGAAAATACAATTCCACTTTAGTGGGATCATTGGTTTGTGTATTTTGATGGATTTGAAAATCCTATGCGGTTTTGAAAATTTTCATAAATTCAAAGATTTCTAAATTAGACGAATGAATTTCAAAATCTAAACAAGTTGTTTTAGAATTCAAATAAGTGGATTTGTTTAAAAAAACAAACTTAAACAAATAACTATTAATTTTATAATCAAATACAACATAAATCTAAGATAAGTATTTTTTAGTTTTCGTTTATTGTCGTATAAAATCTCTCTACATATATGTCGCAATGGTTGCTCTCAACTTGTTAGCATGCTCTCTTTTTGTTGATCGTGAGTTGTAAAAACTTTTTCATCGTCGATATTAACTTATTCAAGATCTTTTTTATTCTTTTTGCCGCAATGGTTGTTAGTTAGCATGCTTTCCATATGCTTGTGTTATTGGTTCTCAAAAATTTTGTAGATATTTTTTTGTAGTGGTTAACAAATAAAATATTCAAAATACATACTTCAACTCTCGTATATGATCCTTTGAAATTTTGTATTCAAAACAGTTATAAATCCGCGTACAGCGAATACACAAGCGGATAGTCTAGCTCGAGGTTCTCGTCTTCTACGTTGTGATTTTATTTATGTAGATTCCTCTTTTCCGAATTGGATAACCATTTCTGGAATGACTTTCTGATTTAGTGCTTGGTTGAAAAAAAAGAGTTATAAATCCATTTAAATCCAACTTAAAATCAAATCTGTATACAAATCATAACTATTTGAATAACACTTGATTTTAATTTAAATTTCAAAATCATAAAACCAAAATAATATTATTTTAATGTGGAGTTTAAAATCATTGATCCAACAACACAAGATTTGGTTTAAATTTACAAATTCATTAAAATCATAAAACCAATAATAAAGTTACATAATACATTAAAGATACTTTGGTTTTAGTTGTCCTACGGGTGAAACTAGGAGTTAATAATATAACATGAGAAGCCCAAATGTTGGCCCATTCGGATTCAAATACGATTTTTAGTTGCTGCTCGGGTTGAAAATTAATGTGAATTGCGATTTTACAAGTTTCTCTTCGGGAAGGGAAGAGAAACAAAATTAGGGCAAAATCCCACAGCGTCTGATGTGTTTCACCCTTCTTCTTCGAGCTCTTCGTCGTGTTCGTGTTCGTGTTCGTGTTCGTGTTCCATCTCGAATCTAATGAAGGACCCGTTGCAAAAGAGGAAGGTGGTTGTTCGGCACTTGCCGCCTTCTCTCTCGGAGTCTGATCTCTTATCCCAAATCGACCCTCGTTTCGCTGATCGTTACAATTGGTTTTCCTTTCGCCCTGGGAAGTCCAGGTTAGGATTCTTTCTTCTTCCTCTTGGGTTGCTTAATTTTAGGGTTAACGATAGTGATCGATTTTTGTTCAGGCGTAGTAATAACAATCATCGGCTCAGTGATGTTCGTTCTTTTTTCTTTCAGCTATAAAAATCAGAAGCATTCACGGGCCTACGTAAGTTTCAAGTCACCAGAAGATGTTTATGAGTTCGCTGCTTTTTTCAACGGCCATGTGTTTGTTAATGAAAAGGGTATTATTCTTTCTTTGTCTATTGTTGTTAGTTGGTTTTCTGGAGATGTGATTATTTGCTTCTTCTTTGTCAGGTGCTCAGTTCAAGGCCATTGTTGAATATGCACCTTCACAGCGTGTGCCAAAGCCATCTGACAGGAAAGACCCTCGTGAAGGTTCTATTAGCAAAGATCCTGATTATCTTGAATTCCTTAAGCTCATTGCTCAACCTGTTGAGAATCTCCCCAGTGCTGAAATCCAGTTGGAAAGAAGAGAAGCCGAGCAATCTGGTTCGTCTTCTCTTTCCAACCCTTTCTATCTTTCTTCTCTTTGATGATTACTAACAATTCTCACTTTTTTAGCTACTTCAAAACCGGCTCCCGTTGTTACTCCTCTTATGGAATTCATTCGTCAGAAACGTGCTACTGTGATTGGATCCCAGGTACATTTTTCTCTACTGGAAAATCAGAGCACATCTTTCTAGTTTATCCATTCCAAAAATGTAACTTGTATTTCTCTTCTCTGCTTGCTGCTGAAGCAACAGGGTTTATCAGATATTCGAAGAGGAGGTAGAAGAACCAGAGCAGCCTCTGCAAACAAGCCAAGTTCAAGGCCCTCGAAACGCAACTCTGATAAGAAAAAGGTGTGTCTCTGACTTCGTAGTAGTGAAAGCTCAGTGTCCTCTGCCATTTTACCATCTGTTTCCTTCGTATGGAGATAATTGTTAGTCCATTTTAAAACTTTCACTTTTCTTACCAGTATGTGGAAAAAGACACTACCAAAAGTGTGCTCCGAAAGGCTACATCGGACACCGGCAGCTCTAAGCAAGGTTACAATCAGTCAAATTCAATCGAAAGGGAAACACCAGAAAGTATAACTGGTAATCATGGACAGCTAAAGTTATGCCTAACTAGCTAGGCAAGTATTTTGCCTATTCGTCAAATGTTCAGTGTTTCTGATTTTTTTTTTAAATGTAAATAGCTGCAGTCTCTGTCATGGATAGCTCTCTCCCAGGGATTGCATTGACTATGGATTCTGGGAAGAAAAAGATTTTGCTCCTGAAATCAAAAGACAGTGACAATCCCGATGTAAGTTTTTTTATGTGCAGACCAAAAGTCTTGATTTCTTTTTCATCTAGTACTTAGATAGTTGTAGGTCATGTACAGCTTCTCAACTTTTTTAACTGGGGTTGTAACGATTTTCAGAGCCCTCTACCACAACCCGTACAGCAGATGGAAACTAATCTTTCTGGAAGCTCCTTGGATTCAAGACAGAGTCAGAAGAGTGATGTTGGTGGGAGGTTGATCAAAGGAATACTTCTGAAAAATGAGTTGCGACCAAGCCAGAGTTCATCTTTTGTCCAGCCTGAGGAAAGAGTGGAATCGTCAGAAGCAGAAAACTGCAAGCGACCACCTCGACCAGCCAACATTCGAGCAGGTTATAACTGAGTAGGATTTTAGTCAAAGTGTTTGCTTCTCAAGTTAAGACTGACAATTAAAAATGCATATGGTAATTGTGTAGGGAAAGACCATCATGCTTCTGGTACCATCAGTGAGAAGCAAGATAGGCGTACAAGAAACAAAGACAGACCTGACCGTGTGGTGTGGGCTCCTCTTGGTCGTGGTGATGGGTCCATTGTCAGTAAGGATCAATTGTCATCTTCAGCAGGTTCTGTTCCAGTTGTTGACGAATACGTAATTAGTATAATTATCATGATTGTTTTCTATGGTATTTCAACTCATCTTTGTATATGGCTTACAGCAAGCAATGGAGAAGTGAAAGACAAGACGCACCTGCAAAGATCTGGAGAAGTGGTGAATTCTTCTGGTGGACACTCTTATGAGAACGGTTAGTTCTGTTGAAGTTGGAGAATGCATAATGCAACCTTTTTCATTATATTAACCAAGAAAAGTGATGTTGGTTTTTGCCGAAATTTCTGACCTATCCAGGTTCTGCCAGACATTCTGGTCGCCGTTTTGGAGCTCGGAATAGAAAAGAGGACAGCTATGCGATGAGTGGTGAGGGTAAATCATCCAGGAAAGGAGGGGGTGGTGGTCCCAATTCAAATGAGGCAAGCCAAACGAAAGCCTTTTACCGTGACTTAAAATGTGTTGTAACAACCATGTTTAAAAGACTTGTTTTTAATTGTGTTGCAGAAGCAAATGTGGATCCAAAAATCTTCGTCGGGCACTTGAAATATTCACTTTTAACATACGGTAAGTATTGTTTGCACGCCTACCCTCAATTACTCCCAGCAATTAACATAATTATTTAGTGTAAAAATCTGCTTTTGCTTCCGCTTTTTCTGTGTAATGGATAGTGTTTTTTTGTCTTATGTCCTTCAATGGGAATATATAGCTTGATCTCAAATGGAAAATGAAGAGTAACGCACTTATCAACATCACTCGGGTCGTAAGTCGTATTGCACATAAGAGGAGGCCCTTGTCAAAGTAGGAACCAGCTCAAGATTTACGAGTTTGATACTAGAAAAAAGACTCAGTTGCTACTTACTGGCTTTGAAGGCCCTAGCGGTTCACGGTACCTGCATTCCCCTTTTGGCTTGTGCGGTGTTACAGACTCCTGAGTCTGAGTCTGAGTAACGAAATAAAGGTCCAAGTGTATAGAGGGAAACACTGTGTCTTGGAATGTTATTTGCTGGATATTTATGTATGTTTGATTTACTGTCATGTCCTAATACCCTTTTTGCTAGGATGGAATCTCTCGATGTTTATCTCTTTTACCAAAGATATGAAAAAAATCACGTTTCGAGACATTATCACAGAAACATGCAACGAAATCTTAAACCTAAGTTAGCTATGTAATCTATTCGATCAATCAATAAAGGTACTTGATTTCACATAATCATCAAAAAAGATATTACTTCGAGTTGTTTATATGAATATAAATATTATTCCGACTTGAACCTCGATCTTCAAGATTGACTCGACATCTTTTGGTGTGTTGGCTTTAGTCGTGTTGAAAATTGATGGCTTTTGGGATGCGAAAGGTCTTCTATTTAGTTTTGTTTGCATCTTCCGATCATAGATCGGAGTGTCTTCCTTCCTGTTTGTTTAAGTTCTAGTTTAATTTTGTTTGATGATTGCCAAATTTCCCCTGTGTTAATGTCTTGATCTTTAGTCTCATATTTAGACATTTTAAAATCCGAATTAAATATCGTCCGATTTGGGTACTATTCATGGAAAGATGAGTGGAAAAATTTTATTCCTTTTTCAATTTTATTCCACTAATCTTTAATTCATTTATCTTTTCACACAAATTCTTTTAGTAAAAATTATTTGCACTCAAGATAAATAATTCAAGAAAGGGAAAAAAAAGGAAATTATAAAAAATAACCCAAAAACCTCTATTATTTAAATATCTAACCAAAATCATTCTCTCTCTCCTAATTTTTCTTCCTATCTCTCTCTAATCTCTCTCCAAAAATTTAAAGAAATAATGTTTCTTTGTTATCTTGCAAATTAGCCCAAAAAAAGGCAAATGCAGAATACACAACAAATATTTGGGCTCAATGATAAAAATTGAAGAATTCATAAGGTAAACCAAAAAGAGAACTTACCGCCTCTGTTGGTCAAGCCCACTTACCTGAGTTCGAATCCGGGGTGATGCCCTTTTCAGGTAACTACTAAGCCATTAGGCTGATGACAAAAAAAAAACAAAAAGAGAAAGTAGTATATTTTCAGTATTATTACCGAAAATGTCTCTTGACACATGTGAGTAACTAAATAGTTTGTGTCTATAAAATTAGTATGTTTTTACAAAAAAACATAATTTGTAAAAATAGTAAAATAGTCTTCATACTCAAATTATAAAGCTAGTTACTTAAATAAAATTTTGATCATAACTATATTCTTCATTCATGTTAACCAAATTGCTTTAAAATGCTTCAGTTGGAATTTCAACTCCCATTGACCACTAAATACTTATGGCTGACCTAAATCACATGCAATTGTACATAAAACAGCTAAAAACATGTGTAGATAACAGAAAAATTAATTTAGGTTACTGCAACAAGGTCAAAGAAACAACATAAAACCTAACTTAAAAGTAAATGCCTTACACATTTAAAAATCTTGGCAACTTAAGTCTTTGTTGTTTGAGTTTAGTTATTCATTCTAAGTGCTAAAAATATTTGAGATCAAATGAATCATATTATTCTTTGTTGATTTTCCTAGTGACTAACTTTTTAACTCTATGTGTTCCCGCTTGGTGTTGGACTTAATGAGCTTCATGATTTATTTGGGGATGGAAAATCAAACAAAATTGGAAAACTTAAACCAAGACAAGTATATTCATATTAGGAAAAGAAATTTTTCCGAATAGGTTTATGGAAAAAATGTTTTTTCCTTTTCCAACTAGGTAATTGTAATAAACTCTTATGTATAAGAAAAGCTCATGTGTTCTCCTCTCAAGGTTTAGGTTAAAACCTTCTAAGGTAAATATGCAAAAAGTAAAAACTAGACGCACAAAAAATCTAGGGTTGTAGGAGACTGTGAGTTTCTTATAAGGGGAGAGAGAGAGAAAAGTTCTTAATATTTGTTATAAAGTTATAGTGGATTACCTTTTGCGAGACCACAAAGACATAGACATTTTAGGTGAGCTATGGGTAAACAATCTCTTGTGTTTATTTACTTTCCGCGTCTTTCTTCTATACTCTCAATTATATAAACGTCGTTCTCTGCAGTACTACATCAAGTGTCGTACTACAACTAGTGCGTAAGAGAGTATTGCAACTTGTTTGTTTGTTTTATTATAGTTCAAGATCAAACTAAATCGTCATTATGGCACGACAATATTGCACTTATCACACCTGCTCCAAGGAAACTAAATTTGTGATTCATAAAATTAACATTACTTTCATCTAGTAAAATGGTCTTGATGTTGATATAAGACATGATATTTAAAGTTGGATTTGGGAGAATTTTTTGATGTTGTTAAAGTTCATTGGCTTTTTATTGATACTTCATATTGTTTCCCATCAATTTTTAGTAGTGCGAACTTCAGAGATGGTAAAGCCGCTAAGTAAGAAACTTATTGAAAAGGCTATGTTTGTTTTTTCATATGGATGATCTATCCAGATGAGGCTGTGATATGATATTTCTTTAGTTCACAACTATGCCTCATCTGACTGGATCATCCGGATGAGTTTCTAAAAACTTTGACCAAAAATACGGAATCAGCTACAGATCCTAAGTGGAGCAGTTGACTGAGTCCACTTCCATCAAAACGAGTGAAAGATGAAAATACCCTTTAACAATTCACAAATTTACACTTAACTTAGATCTACAATTCAAAAACAAAGCATCGACATTTTTTTTCATGCAGTCGTTCTTCCCTTCAACATGAATCTCATAGCCGGAATCTTCTCTGGTGTTGTATCATATCTCATTTATGGACTCTCTCTCTCTCTCTCTCTCTCTCTCTCTCTCCTCTCTCTCTCTCTCTCTCCCCNCTCTCTCTCTCTCTCTCTCCCTCCCTCTCTCCCTCTCTCTCTCTCCCTCTGATGATAAATGACGTCGGTTCTCGCCGAAATTGAGGGAAAATGAGCCGAGCAATTTCCGAGCTTTGGTTGAGGACCACTGATGGAACACTAAAAAAACAGTCAATTTATGTGGGAAGAACTCTTAAGGAATCCCTCGCAAAAGGCATAAATCGAGTCTCGCAAATGGTGTGGCCTCGCAAATTGTGGAAATAAAAACTATCCTTGCAAACTGTCGCATAAATTTTGTCGCAAAATAGTCACAATTTAACGATGGACTTACGTAGAAACAAATGAGTAGAAAGTATCTCGCAAATCCAAACCAATTTGTGATGAGTTTTCAAAGAAAAAATATTAGCAATGGATTTACAATGAATTTCTAAAGAAAAAATGATTAGGAAGGGATTTGCGAGGTTCCTAGCAGATCCTAGCCAAATATAAATTTAATATTTTAAATTTTTGCTTATTGATATTTATTTATTAATATTTTAGTTAATTATAAAATTTAATCTAAAATAAAATTTAAATTAATTAATATGTTGAATTAATATAAAATTAAAACAAATCAATTTTTATAACAAAACAATATGATAAAAAAGGAATTATTTTATAACATATGAAAGTAAAAACAAGTCCAAGATATAAGTGAAGATCCAGAAGTGATTTCGTCTTTGATTCGGTGGACTTGTCTGCGCATCAGCATGGCTGGACAGCTAGCCTTTGTTTCCTGACGAAACGCGTTACTCACCTCTTCTACAAATATTTTGCGGAAAATCGGATCCTTATCGGCAATGTAGATGAAGTACGATTCATGAGTGCTAACCTTCTACTTGAAGCTGTTGGAGCTCCGCTTTCATTTGCTTCAATTTTGTAGTTAGGACGACCAAATCTGCATACGAAAACTAAGAACCAGAAGCATCTGAAAAAGGTTGAGCCTGTAGAGAGCCAACACAAAAATCTTCAATTTCTTACGAGGAGCAACCTAAATAAAAATTTTAAATAAAAATAACATTCTTAATTAGTTTATATATATAACACATATTTAATTAGAGAAAATTAACAAAGAATTATAATTACTAACTTCGACGAATATTTTGTTTTTTTCGGACTGCGTTAGGCCTCCAGTTTGGACGAAACTATCTGGATCATCGTGCTAAGATTGTTGGGACAACTACTAAATCTTCAAAGTCACCTAATTGTATAACTTCTCAAACTTTACAACGAGAAAAGTCTCGTCCGGTCTCCCCTTCGTTGCTTCTAGAACCGCTAGAAGATTAACGATATCCGAGCCAGTTTGCTGAGTCTGTTAAAATAGTATGTAAAAAAATTATTAGAAAAAATTAAATTAAAGTATAAATAAATTAACTATAAAAATAGAACGTACAATCTTCCGACCTTTTGCTTTGAAAGAGTCTTCTCCCGATCGATGAGTCCCAGATGGATTCGTTAATCACACCTTCTGACTGTTAGAGCCCCGCTTTTCAGTCTCCGGGTCGACCCAATACTACGTCAATCTAGTCCACACAATCGAATCCATCCATTTGGGTTTAGCTTCGTCGCCTTTTGTCTACCACTTGCCCTTCCATCGATCGACCTGATCGACCTTCCACGCTTTAAGTTTGGTTTCGAACTCATCGCTCACTAGACTGTTAATCGCCATATCCCAACTGTAAGTTTGCTACAAAAAACCCAAATAATTATTTTAAACACTTAATTTAGTATGAATGAATAACTAAATTTAGAGTTAGAAATCGCAAATGGCATAAATCGAGTCTGACCTCGCAAATTTTGGGAATAAAAACTATCCTCGCAAATTGTCGCATAAATTCCGTCGCAAAATAGTCACAATTTAACGATGGACTTGCGTAGAAACAAATGAGTAGCAAGTATCTTGCAAATCCAAACCAATTTGTGATGAGTTTTCAAAGAAAAAATATTAGCAATGGATTTACAATGAATTTCCAAAGAAAAAATTATTAGGAAGGGATTTGCGAGGTTCCTAGCAAATACTAGCCAAACATAAATTTAATATTTTAAATTATTGCATATTGATATTTATTTATTAATATTTTAGTTAATTATAAAATTTAATGTAAAATAAAATTTAAATTAATTAATATGCTGAATTAATATAAAGTTAAAACAAATCAATTTTTAAAACAAAACAGTATAATAAAAAAAGAAATTATTTCATAACATACGAAAGTAAAAACAAGAAGTCCAAGATATAAGTGAAGATCCAGAAGTGATTTCATCTTGATTTGTTGGACCTGTCTGTGCATCAGCATGGTTGGACAACTCGCCGTTGTTCTCTGACGAAACGCGTCACTCACCTCTTTTGCAAATATTTTGCGGAAAATCGGATCCTTATCGGCAATGTAGATGAAGTACGATTCATGAGTGCTAACCTTCTGCTTGAAGAAGGTAAGCTAGTTACCAACCTGTTGGAGCTCCGCTTTCATTTGCTTCAATTTTGTAGTTAGGGCGACCAAATCTGCATACGAAAACTAAGAACCAGAAACATCTATAAAAGCCTCAGCATGTAGAGAGCCAACACAAAAATCCTCAATTTCTTACGAGGAGCAACCTAAATAAAAATTTAAATAAAAATAACATTATTAATCAGTTTATATATACAACACATATTTAACTACAGAAAATTAACAAAGAATTATAATTACTAACTTCGACGAATATTTTGTTTTTCTCGGACTGCGTTAGGCCTCCAGTTTGGACAAAACTATCTGGACCGTCGTGCTAAGATTGTTGGGATAGCTACTGAATCTTCGAAGTCACCTCATTGTATAACTTCTCAAACTTTCCAACGAGGAAAGTCTCATCCGGTCTCCCCTTCGTTGCTTCTAGAACCGCTAGAAGATCAACATTAGCTGAACCAATTTGCTGAGTCTGTTAGAATAGTATGTAAAAAACTATTAGAAACTAATTAAGTTAAAGTATAAATAAATTAACTATAAAAATAGAACTTACAATCTTCCATCCTTTTGCTTTGAAAGAGTCTTGTCCCGATCGGTGAGTCCCATATGGATTCGTTAATCACACCTTCTGAATGTTAGAGCTCTCCATTTTAGTCTCCGGATCGACCCAATACTACGTCAATCCAGTCCACACAATCGAATCCATCCATTTGGGCTTAGCTTCGTCGCCTTTCGTCTTCCGCGTGCTCTTCCATCGGTCGACCTGATCAACCATCCGCGCTTTGAGTTTGGTTTCGAACTTATCGTGCACTAGGCTGTTAATCGTATATCCCAACTGTAAGTTTGCTACAAAATAACACAAATAATTATTTTAAACACTTAACTTAGTATGAATGAATAATTAAATTTAGACTTATAAAATTATTCCAAACATTTTGAACCAACCCTGAACGATCAATGATGGAGTCTGCGTCCAATTAACATGCAATTCTATGAAATCCCACTCGAAAATAACCCACACAGACTATATAACTTTTCCATCACCATCGAATCTATGAAAATATACAAACTATTTAATAATTCCAAACAAGGAAAAAACAAAATGTATAAATACATTTGTGTTGGGGATCGGTGTAGATCAAGTCTGGGCAATGCCGCTCGTCCTGGCATGCGAAGGAGAGCCTCTACGGAAATGTTCTCTATGACATGTTGAGCAGCCGCCGCCTAATGAACAAAGCCGCTGGCGGGACTGAAGTAAAATGTTGTGTTTGGCACATGATCCAACAATGTGGCCACATCGTCATGAGAATTTAGGATTGGCATCGACCAATTTGAAGCCGAAAAAGTCTCGTGTAATCGTTCCCACTATACATCTAAAAATTTTAAAATCTTTATAATTACCACGTACATCAGTAATACAACGACAATTTTATACAATCTTATATATCATTCTAAGATTCCAGATTAATTATGAAATACTAAAACACTTTATTATAAATTACAATCCTAACAAATACCTAGCTATTACTAGATATTCCATTCTTAAAATATTTTAAATATACTAAATGATATCCTAAACTACAATTAGTAAATTAATATTGAATTTTAATAAAAAGGTAAAAAAATACTTTGGTCTTGGCTAGAAAGAGAGATTGGCGAGAGAATTATGAGAGAGACTGGAGAATGAACAAATGGGTAGGAGAAGGAGGTGGACATATATATAGGGTTTAAATCTCCTCTCAAATGAGAGGGAGAAGGAGGTGAGCAACGTACGCATGATACTATAGAAAAGGTTTTCTCTATGTGCATCACATCAAAGTTGGATTGCACAAGATGATCTTTCTAACAGAGGAGCTTCTAGAAAATGTTTTTTGTGCCAATTATGATTTTTCGTATATCCATCAGGTATATTTGCTCTAATTTGCCAATAACCTCCACGCTTCACTGTTTCCTGAGCACCATAATAATTAATTTGCTCGAACAAAGTGATGCCACTCAAATATGCAGGGCGAGGAATGCGCACAACGTTTTTCTTTGCGAAAAATTCTTGTTCTTTCTCTAAGGATGACTCGTTGGAAAAAAATGATGATGACAATCAAACCAACAAAGTTTAAGTCCATGCTTTAATTGAAAAGCATCAGGTCGATGTGCAAAATATGGACATGATAACTTTCCATGAGTAGTCCACCCAGATAGCATTTCACATGTTGGTAAGTCTCTCATGTAAATTTATGCTTCTTTTATTGATCAAATGTACGTACACCAGTTGACCACAACTGTTGCAACTCATGAATCAAAGGTTGGAGGAAAACATTTAGAGATTTTTCCGAATACTCATAAACAAAAATTCCCTATGCATGCACATTTTTATAGGGAGATTTTATGGCGTTAATATGATTGGCCATAACAAATATTGTCTATCGGAATATCAAATAGACTAAACCTATTTGTGCATAAACCTAGATAAACATTTCTATACTGATTCAAAAAAATCAAGATGTACCGTTTGAAAGTGCATCCAAGCTTGCACATCTGATGGATAGGTAATCTCCCCATTTGCAGTGTAGTGTTGTGCATGCCATCTCATTATTGTCGATGTTCTTTCTTATAGATATAAACGTTTCAATCTATCGGTGATTGGAAAGTACCACATTCGCTAGAATGGTACCCATGTCCGTCCATTTGTAGGTTGATATCTCGACTTTCCAAGAAAGCAACACTCCTGTAATTTCTCATCATCTTTAAAAAAATCATGCAGTTGTCAAAGCAGACATCAATCATTTCTGATGTTATCCAAGACTGGAAACAAACTTCTGAATTGGATAATAAAACCCAGCTGGGTTATTTTTTGCATGCAAGTACTCATTAAATAGTTTAGCCCATGAATTCATGCATATCTCAGTTTAGTTGTGATCATTTTTAATTATCATAATCATTTTTAATTGTCATCATCCTAGATGTCAATATTAATTTAGATTTTCCTTCTCTGCAATCCATCGTACATTGGTCGACTTGCAGCGTCTAACATACCATAAAATATTTTTTCATCTACGTTCGGTTCTTCATATGAGTTATCCATAAATGCATCATTATCAAATGCAGAAGATGTTTCTGTAACCATATTATGACACCTATTTTCTGTTTGATTCCCATACCGAATTGATGATCATGACTAGTTTCAGTAGATTGATTATATATCCCATGACTTAAACTACTATTTCCCGCATATACACTACAACCGTCTTGATGTGAAAGCCATATATAGTAATTTGGAAGAAACCTCTACTATACAAATGCCTCTTGACAATATTAGTACCCACATATTTCTCATTTCGACACTTACAACAAAGAAAAATATTTTACCGTGTTATTGCGCAAGTGGGTTGTTAGGTGCCTGATATATGAACCCACGTAGACCATCGAGATATTCTCTAGTAACTTCTCCGGTATTGGGATCTCTGTACTGATACATTCGCTGTCGTATGCTGAAAATTTGGTTCTCCATGATTGACATAATTTTATTTTTTAGAGATTTTTTTCCTCTTAGGATTTTTTTGATGTTTGAAGTTATGAATAAGATGGAAGACTTGAAGGTATATTTATAGGGAAAAATGCAACGAATTTGCTATGGATTTACGATTAAGCTATTCTGCTACAAATTTGTTACAAATTTATGAGAGATTTGCGACCATAAAATCCCTAGCAAAATTTTTTCACTTTCAATTAACATGCAGTTTACAAAAATAGATAACCCTCGCAAATCAGTCACAAATTTTCGATGGATTTGCAACGACACTTTTTATCTCAAATTTGCGACCGTTTTGTGAGGAACCACCATTCCCTAGAAAATTCCTCACAATTTTCTTGTAATAGTGCGATGGATTGACATGTTACATTTTCTTGCAAATTGGCTAGAGATTTTCAGGAAGCGCCAACTTGGTAGCAAATTCCTAACAAAAGTCTCGCAAATTTTCTAGAAAATGTATCCCTCGCAAAGTCATAGTTTTCTTGTAGTGGAAAAAGAAAGTAGCGTTAACAATAAAAGTTGATATACTATTGAAGAAGTACATGATGTGAAAGAAGTGTCATCACATCTTCAAGATGATCTTGATCATCAATACAAGAAGATCAAAACGCGCACTAATACAAAGCTGCTTGACAAGATCTTGAGCAATGGAAGAGTGGACCAACCTAAATGGGGATCAAAGTATAATGGAAGAGGAGGATGAGATACATGGAACGTTTTACCATTGTGGAGTTTAAAGACATGTTCAACAGAGCAATTTCAGATTCAATCGAGAGGTTAGTCACGAAGGTCTAAAGTTGAAGAAAATATTAGAACTGATTATGTGTCCCGGTATGATTGGTCTACCTCAGTATGCAAGACATGGATGGTTCTCGAAGTAGCTATGATCATTTTATGAACTAAAGTAGGGAGAGAATGATGTCATGGAATAATAAGTTTTTGAGATCACGAGCATGGTCAAAGTAAAGAAGGTTAGAAAACTTGAGAAGCTTTATGATTACATATTATGATATAAGACTCAAAGGAGACTTATATGATGAGATGGAGATTCAACAAACTGGCCTTCGTTCTCTTTTGCTGGATCGAATTGCACCACAAAGAAGATGGAGAACTCTTTGATGCAGCAAGTAGTCTCTTTGTTCAAAGGGGTAGCCGCACAATGAAGCAAGCCAAAAGAAGATTGGTGAACTGCTTTATTTTATTAATCAAGATGAAAACGTGACTAAAAAAGTTGCAGGAGGAATTTATAAATAGTTCTTCAGCCTTGACCTTCAAGGGTCGACCTAACGAAAAAGGAAAGTACTAAAAACAACAAAAGAAAACAAAATAAAAGCGAACAACTCGCTGTTTTGAAACCCTCTCCACAGGTTGGAGGCTTCGGTTTCGTAAACTAGACTCTCTAGGACTCTAAGTTGATGTTTGGTGTTTTTGGTTCCTCTAATGTACCTGCCATAACATTTATAATTGAAATAGAACTAACCTGGTTTTGTCGCAGCAGGGTCCATGTAGAGATTGTTGCATTCAGATCCTTTGTCTTTATGAATGAGTTGTGGCCCTCAGCTTCTTGTATGTCTTCCTGAAGTGCTTCTTGCTTTATGCTGCTTTTATCTTCGTGTTGACTTAATAGACTTGCTACAACAGCATTTAACTTCTCTCGAAGTCTCCTAGTCTTTGATCGAATATTTGGACCTTCTAGTACTTCTGGTGCCTCATTGGAATTATCTTCAGCTTCTAGTTCTATATCACCCCCCCCCCCNATACTCACCTGGCAGCTCCAATCGGTAAGCGTTGTTGTTGATTCGCTCCAACACTCTAAATGGTCCATCTCCACGTTATGATAGCTTCGAGCTCCTTTTGTTTGGAAACATCTCGGTCCTTAGGTGCAGCCACACCCAATCGCCCAACTCAAAGATGATTTCTTTGCGGTTCTTATTCACTCGTAGCTGGTATTTCTCGGTTTGCTTTGCTAAATTCTCCTTGGCCTTTTCGTGTATCTTTTTCACAAGCTCGACCTTGTTCTGCCCTTCATGATCAATGTAAGTTCCAGGGGCAGTGGCGATAAATCCAACAGTGTTAATGGATTAAATCCATAGACAACTTCAAAAGGAGAAAACTTAGAAGCAGAGTGAGTAGCACAATTTTATGCAAATTCAATAAAGGGTAAACAATCCAGCCAATTTTTTAAATTCTTACCAACCTTTGCTCTAAGAAAAGTAGATAGTGTTCTGTCTACTACCTCGGTTTGGCCATCGGTTTGAGGATGGCACGTGGTAGAAAAGAGAAGTTTAGTTCTCAACTTCCTCCATAGCGTTTTCCAAAAGTGGCTCATGAATTTTGTGTTCCTATCTGAGACAATGGTGCGAGGAACGCCATGAAGACACACCACTTCCTTGAAGAAAAGCTCAGCAGTTTGTGTTGCATCATTAGTTTTGTTGCAACGGATGAAATGAGCCATTTTCAAGAATCTGTCCACTAAGACAAAGATGGAATCCTTGTGTCGAATCCGTGGTAAACCTAACATAAAATCCATAGAAACATCCTCCCAAGGAGCGTTAAGAATTGGTAAAGGCATATATAAACCATGGAGATGTGACCTGGATTTGGCTTTGAGGCAAACGATGCACTTAGAAGAGAATCGTTCCACATCTTTCTTCTTGTGAGGCCAATAGAAGTGCTCAGCTAGCACGAATAAAGTCTTGTCTATTCCGAAATTACCCATTAGTCTGCCACCATGTGCTTCTATTACGATCAGTTCTCTCATAGATCCTTGCAAAATGCACAAACGTTTGTCCTTGAATAAGTATTCTTTATGCTTGTAGTAGGGACCGAAAGCTCGTTTGTTACATTCTGAATAGATGGAGCTAAAATCTGAATCTTCTAAGTAATTAGACTTGATATGCTCGAATCCCAGTACTTTAGCATCCATTGTCGTGATGAGAGTGTGCCTCCGAGATAGAGCATCTGCTACAATATTCTCTTATCACTTCTTGTACTTAATAGCATAGGGAAATTTCTCCATGAATTCTAACCATCTGGCGTGTCTCTTCTTGAGCGTAGTTTTTCCCTTCAAATGCTTTAAAGTTTCATGGTCGGTGTGGATAATAAATTCTTTGGCTAATAGGTGGTGTTGCCAAGTTTCCAACGATCTCACCAAAGCATACAATTCCTTATCATAGGTTGGGTGGTTGAGCGTAGTTCCACTCAATTTCTCACTAAAATAGGCTATTGGTCGTCCTCCTTGTGTTAGAACAGCTCCAATTCCTAAACCTGAAGCATCACATTCAACTTCAAACATTTTATCAAAATTAGGAAGTACAATATCAGTGCATTAATAAGGCTATGTTTGAGTTTAGTGAAGGCATCTTGCTGGTTTTGCCCCCAAGAGAATGCCACATTCTTCTTTATAACAGCAGTCAAAGGGACTGTTATGGTGTTGAAATCCTTGACAAAACGCCTATAGAAACTTGCTAAACTGTGGAAGCTTCTAACTTGTCCAATGGTTGTGGGCGTTAGCCATTCCTCTATAGCCTTGATCTTTTCTTGATCAACCTGTAAATCCTACGAGCTTACAACAAATCCTAGGAAAACAAATTGATTAGTGCAGAATGTGCACTTCTTGAGGTTTGCATAAAGACCTACTTGTCAAAGAGTCTCTAGTACTTGCTCAAGGTGCTTCACATGATTAAATAAACAAGTGCTATAAATAAGTATGTCATCAAAGTATATGACTACAAACTTATAGAGATAGGATCTTAGAACATGGTTTATAAGCCTCATGAAGGTGCTAAGGGCGTTGGTAAGCCCGAATGACATGACCAACCACTCATAGAGACCTTGTTTCATTTTGAAAGCAGTTTTCCACTCATCTCCTTTTTTCATTCTAACTTGGTGGTATCCACTCTTGAGATCAATCTTTGAAAAGATGGTAGCTCCACTTAGTTTGTCCAACATGTCATCAAGGCGAGGTATGGGATGACGGTACTTGATGGTGATGTTATTGACGGCGCGACAGTCCACACACATCCTCCATGTTCCATCTTTCTTTGGAACCAGCAGAACAAGTACAATACAAGGGCTGAGACTCTCTCGGACATATCCTTTAGACATAAGGTCTTGAAATTGCTTCTCAAGTTCCTTAGTTTCTTCCGGAGTCATTCTATATGCTGGTCTATTTGGAAGTGCTGAACCTGGTACAATATCAATTTGATTCTCAATGCCACGTATTGGAGGTAATCCGGGCGGAAGCTCCTCAGGAAATACATCCTCATATTGCCTTAAAATGCTAGACACCTCAGCTGGTAATTTTAGACATTCTAAACCTGAAAGAAAACTCTCTTTGTAGATCATAAGTAGCACATTGTGTTTAGAGTTTAAATGCTTGCTAACAATGCTAGGAGAAACAAAGAGATTAATCTTACTTACTTGGGCGTCTCTGCTCATTTTAACTTGTAATTCATGTACCTCAGAAGGTGTAAGAGGAGCTAATGTATACTGGCGTTTATCATGAACAAACGAATAGTGGTTGGTGCGGCCATCATGCTTGGTTTCTCGATCAAACTGTCATGGTCTTCCTAATAGAAGATGACTCGCTTGCATAGAAACTACGTCGCAGAGAACCTGATCATGATATTTACCCACGTTGAATGGTACTAATACTTGCTTACTTGCTCAGCAATCTTGAGCTCTGATTGATCATTTAACCACCTAAGCTTGTAAGGTCTTAGATGTCTCGGTTTTGGTTAGACCGAACTTATCAACCATAAGCTTGCTGGCTACATTAGTACATGATCCTCCATCAATTATAAGGCTGCATACTTTGTTGTTAATGATGTACCTTGTATGGAAGATGTTCTCTCTTTGAGCAGTCTCGTCGGGAATGACAATAGAGCTTAAAACTCTCTGTGTGACCAGCAGCTCGCCCACATCTGGATATGCCATTTCTTCTTCCATTTTCGTGGGATCATCTTCAGCTTCGTCTTGAGATTCATAACCCCATCTGCTGTAATGATCATTACTCTTTGGTTGGGGCATCTCTAGCCATATACCCGCGTCCTTGGCACTTGAAACAAGTAATGTCTCTGCTTCTGGAAGTGCTTGGATATTTTCCAGATTCTGGTCATGTGTTCTTAGGAGGCTTAGGTGTTGGTTTCTTGAAACGAGACTCTATCTCCAAGGCTTTGCCTTTCTCATAAGGCTTTGGTGCGTTAGTAGTCCATGGTGCTGAAGTTTTTGCACGGCTAGTGGCTGCTACTTTGCGCTTGATGTGCTATTCTGCTTGGATTGCAAGCTGCAGAAGATCTTGGAGGTCATGGTATGGTTGTCGCTCCACCTTTCTTCCTATACGCTCATGAAGACCATCCAGGAATTGAGCCATAAGTGTTTACTCAGATTTCTCTGTTTCTAATCGGTTTCGCAGCAGATCAAAATCCTCAAAGTACTCGTCAACATATTTGTTTCCTTGTGTTAGCTTGCAAAATCTCTTCTGCAAGTCTCTGTAGTAATATGGAGGAACGTATCTCTTCCTCAAAATGTATTTCATGTCTTCCTAAGTGGATATTTGCCCATATCTTAGTCTTCTTCGTTCAGCTACATCTTTGTCCCACCAAGCTAAAGCATTCTCGATGAGTTGGGCAGCAGCAAATCTCACTTTCTTATGTTCTGCATATCCATAACAGTAGAAGATATACTCCATTCTTCTTTTCCAGTCAAGATATGCTTCAGGATTCACCTTTCCCGCAAAGGTTGGAGCCGTTAGCTTGGGATCTACGTTTCCTTGCCTATGTTCTTCATCACGTTCTCTTCCTCTATGGTGAGGATCTCTTGCTCGTGGCTCATTCATCCTCAGATTATTAAGCGGATCAGGAGGCACTTGATGATGAGGGTCGTTCCCAAGCCCATGTTCTTCTTCGTTTGGAACTCTCGGATGGTTTACGTTTCTGGCTGCATCTCTTCTTGGAGGATTCTCAATTCTGTCAATTCTTTCTCCAATATTCTGGAGTTGAGTCCGAATATTGGCCAGCATCGTTGCTAAAGCGGCGTTTGGTTCAGCGTTTTCCCCCATGTGTTCTGAAAATTCTCAGCAAAAACAGAGAAATCAAATCCTTTCTAACTGCTAAACATAAAAAAAAAGTTAATAAGAAAATTGAATTGATGCATAATTAAATTCTAATGAACTGATATGAATGATGTTTATGGATTTTTATTTTTCCGTTTAAAGATGCAGATTGAAACAAAACAGAATTCAACTCTATAAACTAGATGAATGCAAACTAGATGCATGAACCTTAGGATGTATTTTTGTGGTTTTTCTTATGAATGATGTGACTAAGCTTAAGCAGAATTAAATCTAAAAGATGCAGAGGGAAAATTGAACAAAAGGATAGAAACAACCTGGGTTTGGAGCGTTTTAGCTCTGATACCAGACGATATAAGACTCAAAGGAGGCTTATATTATGAGATGGAGATTCATAAAACTGGTATCGCTCTCTTTTGCTGGATCGAATGAATGGAGATGATGATGGATCGAATTGCACCACAAAGAGGATGGAAAACTCTTTGATACAACAAGTAGTCTCTTTGCTCAAAGGGGTAGCCGCACAATGAAGCAAGGATACAAGGGTTTTCGCCAAAAGATGATTGGTGAACTGCGTTATTTTATCAATCAAGATGAAAACGTGACTATAAATGTTGTAGGGGGACTTTATAAATAGTTCTTCAGCCTTGACCTTCAAGGGTCGACCTAACGAAAAAGGAAAGTACTAAAAACAACAAAAGAAGACAAACTAAAAGTGAGCAGCTCGCTGTTTTGAAATCCTCTCCACAGGTTGGAGGCTTTGGTTTCGTAAATTAGACTCTCTAAGACTCTAAGTTGATGTTTGGTGTTGTTGGTTCCTCTAATGTACCTGCCATACATTCAGAATTGAAATAGAATTAACCTGGTTTTGTCCCAGCAGGCTCTGTGTAGAGATTGTTGCATTCAGATTCTTTGTCTTTATGAATGAGTCGTGGCCTTCAACTTCTTGTATGTCTTCCTGAACTGCTTCTTGCTTTATGTTTCTTTTATCTTCGTGTTGGCTCAATAGACTTGCTACAACAACATTGAACTTCTCTCGAAGTCTCCTAGTCCTTGATCGAGTAATTAGACCTTCTAGTACTTATGGTGCCTCACTGGAATTATCTTCAGCTTTTAGTTCTATATCATATTAAGGGAGAGATTGAGATGTCAAGTAAAAGAGTGAGGTTGTATGATGATGTGTGATTCGTTGCTCGATTTCTCAAACAAAGTCATCAAGGAAGAGATTGTTAGTGTTTGTTGATTGGTGCGAGAAGCTGCTGAAACAAAACGTGTCACAGTTGGTGTAACATATGATATAAAATAGTAAGCAGTACATGATGCAGATTGAGACAATAACATTACGTGATACATAAGTTGAGTTGAGACACTGGTTCACAACAAAAATGGATGCTGAAAGAATATTGATGCTTGTGAATTATGCTTGATTGGTCCATAAGATCATTATGTCTACGATATGATTGGTCAACCTCAATATGCAAGACATAGATGGTTCTAGAAGTAGTTTTGTTCATGTTATGAACTAAACTAGGGAGAGAATGATGTAATGGAATAATAAGTGTTTGAGTTCTTGAGCATGTTCAAAGAGAGAGAGAAGATTAGAAGACTTGAGAAGCTTTATGATTTAAATATTAAGGGAGATATTGAGATGTCAAGTCAAATAGTGAGGTTGTAGGATGATGTGTGATTGGTGGCTCGAGTTCTCAAACTCAGTCATCAAGAAAGAGATTGTTAGTGTTGGGTTGATTGGTGTGAGAAGCTGCTAAAACATAACGTGTTACAACTGGTGTAACATATGATATAAAATAAAAAGCAATGCATAATGCCTGTAGCAGTATGTGGTACATAAGCTGAGTTGAGACATTGGTTCACAAAAAAATGGATGTTGAAAGAGTATTGATGCGTATGCTAATAGAAGATCATCATGCCTATAAGTGAATGATGCTTGAGTTCTAAAACACACTCAAAAAGGGAGAAATTGAAGACGCATTATGAGATGATACACTTGTTCATCAAGGTCTTGAAAAGTGTAAAAATATTCTGACGTGCAGCTTGTACTAGTCGTAAGTCTTTTGGGAAGTGCTACAGCGAGTTTGGTCGCAAAATCAATGAACTGGAGCTAGAGCATTTAAGTTGGATACATGTTATGCCTTAGTTGGACATTTCAGGGGATGGTTAAGGATATAAATATCAATCTTACAAATGATATAACTCGTTTGAAGAAGATTTCTTATTCTTCGAAGAAGAAAAAGAAAGAAGATATTCTAAAAAAGATAAAGAGTTATCTTCCTTGGAAAATCGATTACAGTTAGTAGAACAGATCCTATTATGTATAAAGAAGCATGGGAGGCCTTGAGATTTGTTTGAATAAGATTTGTAAGTTCTCTTTTAAACACTTTTTCTTAAAAGGGATTCTATGTATTACTCGTGTAATAGTTCCTAACGTAGATCTTGTGTTCTTTGTATTATCCACGTTTGCACTTACAAACATAGTTCATAATTTATTTTGCTAGTGCTACCGTTAAAATAAAAGGTGATACAATTCCTAATTTTGAAAAAGCTAACTGAGTTAAAAAAAACTCAAAACAAATATAGATATTGGTAACTCTGTATCTACGAAAGTCCCTGATATAGATAGTAGATTAATTCATTTTCTTATTCAAGACTACGAATATAGATACATCTAACTATTAAAAAGTCCTTAATTCTGCCTCCTCATGCACTCCACGTAATCACTCTACAACAGCTCCCCTCTGTGGACACGTCAGCTACACACATCATGATGTTCATGTCGAAGACGTCCTGCCGTTTAACAACCACGAGAAAAACTACGAAACATTTAAACTACACTAAACACATAAACATTTAGGCCTCTCCTCCACATCTATCACAGGCCCATCGTTCTATTCTATGAGGCCCACCAGTATCACACATCTTCGTCTCTTTCTCTCTCTCATACACCGGAGGTCGAGTCCTAACCCTAACGCGCCGCACCCTTCAGCCTCACCAATGATCTCCCCCCCCCCACTCTCTCCACTCTCAAGCTGTAACGGTAGCTTTGAATTGGTGTA
>OVAN01004232.1:0-26423 GCA_900406275.1 Anastatica hierochuntica
CCCTTAAATACTACAATCGACATAGTCGTATACTTGCGGTTAGTGGGAATTATTAGTGATTAAGGTTTATAGATTTAAAACTTGAAATTGACTTAATCACTAGCGAAATCAAGCCCTCATCACCTACACGTAGCATTGGGCCCAAAAGTTTTTTTTCATGAGAGTCGGGACCTCTCCTAGGTTCTCTACTCTTTGGAAATTCACTGGTAGGTTTAGGATGCTTTTCCTTTTGCTGCTTCCAGCTTGGTCACTAACCCTCTTGGCTTTTCATTTTTGCAAAAGCGTCTACAGAGAAATCAGAGGAGGGCAATGAGAAGGCGAAGAATCCTTGGAGATCTCTTCTGACGAAAGAAGCATCATGTTCCTGTTGAGTGAAAAGGTGTTGAGCTAGAGCAGCATAAGAGGTTTTCTCCTTGTTTCTTACTCCTTTTGTTTATTTGCTTCTAGGCTAGCTTCTTGACTGATCTTTTTTCGTTTTGTGGGAAATATGTCGGGATCCGGGTCAAAGGCATTGGAGGACTTCAAAAGGGCTCAGGCGGCAAGAAAGGCAAAGTTGGCATCTCGAAGCAAAGCTCGGAGGTGGTGGAGATCTCGGAATCTCCCTCTATTGGGTCCAAGAGGAAAGGGACCTATAAGGCCACTGCCTCTAGCAAGAAGCAGAAGGATCCTCTTGCCAAGCAGTCCTCCTCCTTTATCCACCATCTTGATGGCGCCCTGGAGAACTTGCAGAGCTCCATCTTCCGTGCGCTTCCTTCTGATCCTCCTAGCTCCGATAATCTGGGCATCTTCGACCAGGTTCAGAAGGGAATGATCAAGGTAATTGGCCTACCTTTGGCTTCTGGCTGTTATTTGGTTGTCTCCTTTTCTTTTGGCTAACCTTCCTCCTCTATGTCGTTCAGCTAGCCGCTTCTCTCTTCCATGCCAAGGATCAGGTCTCCACTGAGGTGATCGTTGCAGGGAAGGCCCAAGTAGAGGATTGCCTCGCCAAGCTGAGGGCAAAGAAGGAAAGGTCTGTTGGCTTGGAGAAAGAGCTAAGGGAGATGAAGGAACTGCTCCGGGGGATGGAGTTAGAGAAGGAGAAGGCGACAGAGAAGGTCCTTAACTTGACTGAGTAGAAGGCAAAGCTGGAAAAGGAACTTGGCAACCTGGACACCTTTACGGAGGAGATGTCTATGGCCGTCAACGGTTCGGGACGACCTCAAGGGTGAGGCCAAGTCTTAGAACTTGCAGGAGGAGTTTGAGAACTACAAGATGGTGGCGATTGTGGAGGTAGAAGAAAATGGCCTCGAAGCTCCCACCTTTGAAGATGAACCGGAGATTCCTTTTTGCCCAGGCTTCTATGCCCCCAGCGGCCTCTGCGCCAAGTGTAGAGAAGTTTGCCTCTCCTGATCCTCCAACTGCCTAGCCTCCAAACCCAAAATCAAGAAACAGGTTGCTCTCCCCTTGTGTGATTTTATTTTCTTTTTGTTGATGACATGCCCCTTCATGGGCCTACTCCTGCCCCTTGTGGGCTTTGTAATGACTTTTATGGCCTTTGCAGCCTTATTTCTGTTTGCCCTTTGGGGCTTAAAACTCATCTTCTGGCCCTTAGTGGCCTTCTATGAATATTGTTTTTAGCTCTTTGTTGTCGCCTTTGACTTAGATTTAGAGATGATGCTTTGGTAAGCTTTTTATCTTTTTTCTAGCTACTAGCCTCCGATTTTTGCGTCTTGAGCGGCTGGCTTCTAGCTAAGAACCTCTAGCCTTTGCGCCTTGATCGGCTGACTTCTGGCTATGAGCCTTTTTTTGTTGATACCTCGACAGTTTGACTTCTCGCATATTGGCCTCTAGTCTTTGCCTTGTCTTGCGAGAGTTCTTGAGTTCCAAGTTGGGATAATCTCATTATCACTCTTTTTTTAAGGAGTTCTACTTCTTGTCCTTAGACAATGCTTAGGTTCCCAAGATGTATTTTTAGCCTCTTGATACCCGGAGGTACGTTCTGGCTTACTAGCATTCTGTTATCCGAAGGTAACCACTAGCTTGCGTCTTTGGCCTCTTGATACCCGGAGGTATCTTTTGGCTTTTTTGGGATTCTGTTACCCGGAGGTAACCGCTAGCTTGCATTTTGGCCTCTTGCTACCCAGAGGTATCTTGTGGCTTTTTGGCTTTCTGCTACCCGGGGGTAACTGCTAGCTTGCGTTCTGGCCTCTTGATACCCAGAGGTATCTTCTGGCTTTTTGGCTTTCAGTTATCCGGAAATAGTTGTTTTTGCTTTGCTGCACTCTGCTTCCTGCAGTGAAGCCACTCTCAGTCTTATTGATTTTGCTGGTATGGACCTCCCCCGCAAAGAGGTCCAAGTGCCAGACTTTTCTTCTACTTCCCACGTCTGGGTAAGTAGGTATAGGTGATGCTATTGTGCTCAGGTCACATAGCTTTTGCATTTACTATGGCCTGGTAAGCAAAGTTAAGCTTGTTTTTGCTNTTTCGGATATTTTCCCTTGTTCAAGCAGAGTTTCTTTCTTTTTTTTTGAGCTTTTCGCTTTTGTTTTGGAAGGGTACGTTGCTTGTGCTACTCCTTTACTAAGGAGTAGTCATTCAACTTATTTGCCCCTTGCTTTTAACTGAATTTTCCCTTGAGATAGCAGTTGTTTTATTGATTGGTATCCGTCCTTAGACGTATCATGATTACATAAAAGGATGCAAAAGAAATTAAAAATCTAGAGCAGAAAAACGTATCTGGGTATGGTCGTCCGGGTCAGGGGCGTTCTTTTAGAAGAAGTAAGACTTTAGGTGTAACGCATACCAGCTATTTGGTTGTACTTTTATGTACCTGTCTTGTAAGTTGTATGCCCCTGCTCCTTTGACTTCCACAATTTGGTATGGTCCTTCCCAGCCAGGCACCAACTTTCCCGCGGCCTTGTCCCTGGTATTCTCGAAGACTCGACGCAGCACCCATTCTCCTTGTTGGAACGTTCGGGTTTGTACTTTCTTGTTGTAGCTGCGAGCTACATCGTGTTGGTACTTCTGGTTTCGGATTCTTGCGGCTTCCCTTTCTTTGTCAAGGAGATCCATGGACAAAGCCATCAGCTCTTCATTTTCTCTTGGGGTTAAAAGTTCTGACCTGGCTGTAGGAATACTGACTTCCGCGGGGGACACCGCCTCTGTTCCGCAGACCAGGGAGAAAAGTGTTTCCCCTGTTGAAGTCTTAATGCTGGTTCGGCATGCCCATAGGGTAGCTGGAAGTTCTTCGACCCAGTTGTCTTTGGCGTCGTTCAGACTCTTTTTCAGAAGGTTGACTATTGTCTTGTTGGTGGATTCGGCTTGCCCGTTGGATTGCGGATGTCTTGGAGTTACGAAACTTAGTTTTATGCCCCAATCTTCTCAAAACTTTTTGAAGTTTTTGCTTGTGAATTGAGGACCATTGTTTGTAACTATTTCTTGAGGCGTTCTGAATCATGTTAACACGTTTTTCCAGAGGAACCTCTTGATTTGGACATCCGTAATCTTGCTCAAGGCTTCTGCCTCCACCCACTTGGAGAAGTAGTCTGTGAATACCAAGAGGTACTCCAGTTGTCCGGGAGCTGTGTTGGGGTCAAAAGCGGTTACGACAAAATTGATGCCTAAAAGAGTATCGGAAACATAGTCTCTCATTCGAAAATGAAAATCGTGAAAGGATTATCAATTTCGAGGCTCTTGCCATCTAATCAATCCCCTCTCGACCAAATGTCAAAACTTCGCGTCTAGAATTCCACTAGCGGTCGCTTCGCAAAGTCCAGTCACTCGCGAAAAAAATAAACACGAGGATAACGAAATCAACATTTGAGACCTACGAGAGACCTCAGTAAACGAGTTCTGGAGCGATAAGAACTTACTGTAAACGACGGATAACCTCGTCGCCTCGAAAATACGAGCGATACGAACAATGGCAAGTCTAGCCGCCCAGACCACCGTCTGGACGCCCAACGGGCGTCTAAACCACGCTTTCCTGATCATCTTCTCCTTCGAATCCCGATTCAAGCGTTTCTTGTTTCGGCCCGATTGGAATCTCCGTTGAGGTTTCGCGGCAATAATCGTGAAGACTCGTACTTTTCGTAAAAACTTTGTATCGATCGTATGAAATGATAACGGTTAACTCGAACATTGACATTGTCGTAACCATACGATCGGTCTTATCATTTCGTAAAACCGTCACCGCGTAGTCGTGCGAAGAACAATTTCTCCGAAAGAAATTGTAAAAATCACTTCGTCGCTAAACAGCCCACGAAGACCCAAAACGCGACAAAAGTCCACTTACGTTTTCAAAACGAGAACGGGCCCAGTTGCCTCAACGATTTATCTGAGTTTCACGAAAGATAAAAAGAAAATACGATAAAGTAAGAATCTTTAAATATGAAATATTCGTCAAGATATGGAATATTCCCTAAAAACGGAATATTTCTGCGGGAGAATATGCACAAATCTAGGGCGGAAAAGGAAATAGATTTAACCTAAGAAGGCATATAAAAGGGGGCTTAGGAGAAGAAGGATGGGGACACACAGAAATTGAGACACAGAAATTTAGAGATAGAAATTTCTTCACAACTCATACTAGAGCTTTAGGTTTATTTTCGTTTTTTGTTAGCGAGCTGCGTCTCAATTAGATTTATCAGTCTTACACTGTTAGAACTAAGATCTTCGCCGACAGCTCTCGTGGGCACGGCTTACCACCTGTTGTAACGCTCAACGCAGATTCGAATAAGATCTCTATTGCTCTATTTTTCTTTCGATTCTCTTTTACGTTTATCTCCTCGTCTGTTTTCTTCGTACTTTTGATTTGTCGTTGTTGGTTTAGCAGATATTTGGGACCTCAAGGAAAATTAGGGTTTCCTGGCTTTCCACCGAATACGAATATCGACAGTGCGAATTTCGGTTCCAACAAGCTATCGGGAATTTTCCCAAAATGTCCATTCCCCACTTCATGAATGGCCACAGACCACGGATTTGAGGTTTTCTAGCGGTAGCTTGGATACTTGCGCGTGCCTCTGGCATTTGTCATAGTACTTTGCCATCTGGAGGGCGTCATGGGCCATTGTAGGCTAATAGTAGCTTGCCCTCTTGGCTATTAGTACCAAGCTTCTTCCAATATAGTGGGATTCGTATTCACCCTCATGCAACTCCTTGAGGACAAGATATGCGTCTTCCGGCTTTACGCATTTGAGTTATGGGCTCGATTAAGGATCTTCAGTAGTGTTTTCCATGAATTAGGCAGTAGCAGAATGCTTTCCTTTTGATCTTGCGACATTCACTCCTCGGGTTGGGAAGGACATCATCCTTCAGGTAGGAAGTAATGGGCGTCATCTAGGTTTCCTCTTCTTCAATGTTGGAAACTTGAGGCCCTTTGGCGTCCTCGTCAGTAGCCGACCATTGGAGAACTAGCAAAGGTACGCTAGTTGGATCCGTAGTTTTTAGGGTCGAGGCCAGATTGGCCAAGGCGTCCCCATGTAAGTTTTGTTCCATTGGGATCTGTGTGAGTTTGCATGCTTTGAACGAATTGATGAGCCTCTTGGCTATGGCCAGGTACTTGGTCATGCTAGCGTCTTTCGCTTGGTAGTCACCTTGCGTATGGCTTACGATCAATTAGGAATCATTGTAAACCTGTATGTTTTCTATTCCCAAGACTTATGCCAAGTTGAGTCCTGCAATTAAGGCTTCATACTCACTTTCATTGTTGGTGGCTCTAAAGTTGCATCTTACTGCTCTTGATACCACTTCCCCTCTTGGTGAGATGAGCACGAGGCCTACACTTACCCCTCGTATATTGCTGGATCCATCCACATAAATTTCCCATTCCTCTTAACTTTTATTTTCTTGCTGGATCATGACCTCTTCTTCTACCCCTTGTACCATTGGCGGGGAGAATTATGCTATGAAGTCTGCCTGGACCTGTGATTTGATTGTCATGGCAGGGCATAAGATCACGTCGTACTCGCCTAGTTCCACTGCCCATTTGGCCAGTCTTACAGATACTTCTGGCTTGTGAAGTACATACTTGATAGGGAACGATGTGATGACTATCCCTGGGTGAGCCTAGAAGTAGGGACGTAGCTTCCTGGCCGAGACGACCAAGGCGAGGGCTAGTTTCTCCAGGTGGCTATAGCGAGTCTCAGTGTCCAGAAGGGATTTGCTTACGTAGTACACCAGACGCTACTTGCTTTCTTCTTCTTTGACCAAGACGGCACTTACGACGTGCTCTGAGACGGCCAGGTATTGGAGTAGAGGCTCTCCGTCTTGGTGATTTGAGAGAAGAGGTGGCGTTGTGAGATATTCTTTGAGTTTGACTAGAGCGTCTTCGGCCTCTTGGTTCCATTCAAATTTTCATGTGAACTTATGGGCTTCAAAGAATGGGTGGGACTTGTCGGACAGCCTGGATATCAATCTACTCAAGGCCACCATTCTTCTGGTGAGCTTCTGGATGTCTTGTGGGGTCTTGGGCGAAGGGATCGCCTGGATCGCCCTGATTTGCTCCGGGTTCGCTTCAATGCCCCTGTATGTGACTATGTACGCCAAAGATTTCCCGGAGCTTACTCCGAATGAGCACTTAGAGGGGTTGAGCTTCATGTTGTACTTCCTCAAGGTAGAGAAGGCTTGTTGCAGGTGGGCTATGTGGTCTTCCGCATCTAAAGACTTGACCAGCATATCGTTTATATAGACTTCCATGGTCTGGCCGATTTGGTCTGTGAACATCATGTTGAGTAGCCTCTGATATGTAGATCCCGCATTCTTCAATCCAAAAGGCATCATCTTGTAGCAGTATATTCCACGAGAGGTCATGAAGGACGTCTTTTCCTGGTCGTCTGGATGCATGAGTATTTGATTGTACCCAGAAAAGGCATCCATGAAGCTCATCAACTAATGTCCAGCTGAGGCATCCACCAGCTTGTCTATGTGAGGCAGCGGGAAAGGATCCATAGGGCAAGATTTATTTAGATCCGTGAAATCTATGCAAACCCGCCACTTGCCGTTCTTCTTCCGGACCACGACGACGTTTGCTAGCCAATCCAGATAGTGGACCNCTGGATAGTGTACTTCTCTAATGAACCCAGCCGCTAGGAGGTTTTTGACTTCATCATTGATGATCTCGTCTCCTTCAGGTGCGAACTTCCTCCTTTTTTGCTTGACTGTCGGGTATTTGGGATCCACTTGCAGCTTATGGACTATGCCTTCCAGGTCTATTCCTGGCACTTCTGGGTCTATTCCTTGCCCCTATCATGAGGTTTCTTCCTTGTTCTCCGGGGCGGTTGGCTTCTGGCTTCCGACTATGCAAGGTCATCTGACTTCCGGCTTCCGGCTTCCGGCTATGCGACATTGTCTGGCTTCCTGCTTCTGGGCATTCCCCTGCTTCGAGGTCTTATTGTTGTACTCCATCTAAGCTTGGGGAATTCCATGACGTAATTACTCCCAACAGGGTCGATCTAGTGATGTGATGGACTTTAGTAAGGCTTTCTTAGGGGATTGAAGCTATTCCTAGACCAAGGTGACTCACTGTCGACCTAGGGGTCGACAGCTGGGCTCCTTGACAACTCTTTGTCTCTTCTTCCTCCTCTTTAATGCTCTACTTCCCAACTTCTCCCATAGCATTTAGTCCCTTTTGTTCTTAATTTTTAGCTCCAATTCCACCTTAGATCCACCTCTAGAGCCTCCATGAGTCCATCTTGAAGTTGCACCTACAAATGAAAAGAAAATGATATGCAAATGCAATATGCTCCTAAACTAGACTCTAGACTCAAAATTATGGATTCTAAGACTTATATACAATATTTACAACCTAAATGTGGATGAAACTAAGCTAAAATGCATCAAAATATGCATGAAAATATGTACAAATCATCACCCCAGGACTTGCCATTTGCTTGTCCTCAAACAAACAACAAAGACCAAACCCGGAAATGAGGTTTGCAATTGGGAACTCAAAACCAAGATAAGAAAAATAATGCCTTATGCCCAATGTCCTCAAAGCAAGTAAAACGATGCAAAGATCATCTAAGAGTCTATGTACTTCTCCATGATCATTACAAAACCAACTTTGAGAATCTAAGCTAAGCATCCATAAACTATCTCATCGCCAATTCCTTTTTACATTCAACTAAGCTTAGGTGTGAGTTCTTTACCTATGGGCAATGCTTCTTATCCATTTGGTTTGGAAGTTAAAGAAGGGTTTGATGTAAACAAGTATAAAAAGAAGAGGGTTCTCTCGATTTATAATGGTTTCTCTCACACAAAAGTAGTGCAAGAAAATAGGCAAAACCAAAGTGGTAGCCGAACAATTTACGCATACAAAGCATTTACTTCCTCTAATTGTTCCCACCTCATTTCTTCTTAAGGATCTAGACACTTACTTGATATACTTCTCATCCTAGATCTAGAAACCATAATTGTTTATTGAACCAAACTCATTCTTTTTTTCTTTTTGTAGACAACTAGTGATTCTTAAACTTTTAAACTTCTAAGCTATTAACCTTCTTTTAATTTTAAGAGCCACTATCTAATCACTTGGATTCTTTGCTTCTTTTTCTTGTTAAGGGTGAACTCTCTAAGCCTTTAATTTCTAAGGTTATAGCTTAAACTTAATACTAATCTCTAGTGAATTTTTCTTTCACTTCTTTTTCTTATCTTTTTTTTATTTGCCCTTCTTTCTTTTTCTTATTCTTCCAACGTAGGATCATATATGCAATAAGGAGCATCTACTTGACTCAATACACACTAACCATTCCCAAGACTTAGACAAACTCAAAACCACAAGGATTTTCCCCTCCTATAACTCTAGTTAGCCTTAAAGTGAGACTAACTCTAAGGAAGTATCCTCTTTGTCGTTCAACTTCAATTCACTCGGGATTTTGCGCCTGTGTGCACTTTCCTAAAGAGACCTCACATATCGAAATAATAGGGGGTTTTGAAGGAAAGGTTTAAGGGTTCACAAGGGTAGGTCACTATTCTAAAGATGAGAGTAGCCATTTGAGCTAAGAAATTGTGGTCAAAAAGATGGTTAAAACATAGCTCAAATGTAGTCATTTCCCATGGTCAAGTATGACAAGGCCCATAAGCAAGATGCTAAAATTCATTAAAAAGTCATCATAGATAGGAATTGACTCAAGAGATAATCTACTTCAAGATTCGCAAACACCTTTGAGTGGTCAATTCCGATCAAGGATTTTCCTAAGACAAAAAATGGTCTAAGCAACACCTTACTTCTGGTGAGGGCATTATTCATTAAACAAAACTCATCTATCTATGAGGTAGTTTCATCATTGTTCCCTATGCAAAATGCAATCCTATATGCTCCTACAAACTAAGTATTCACAAATGTATGCAATCTATATGCGAAGCTTTGAAAATCTTTTTGGAATTTTTAAAAAATTTTTGATTTTTTTGATTTTTTATAAGTCATAACTATCTACAATGCAAGACTCAATATGTAAAGAAAAGAAAACATAAAAATTCAAAATAGCATTAGTATTAAGCCCCTCCCCCAGACTTAAATTTCACCGTCTCGGTGAATTTAAAACCATGAGAGTGACCCATAAAAGCACACATATAAAACCAAATTATGCAATGGTATATACAAAGGATTGTAGGTATACCTTTTGACAACTCATATGTATGAGTGTCTTGTGGTCCAACGGAGGAATCATGCTCATTGTTGTTGCGTTTTGATCACTGTGGTCGTGATGATGAAGGGTCGACGGGATCTTTTCTCATTCCTCCTTAGTGGTGGCTCTTGAAACGAATTCCTTGGTGGGTTTATCTCTTTCTTATGTTGTTCTCGGATCACCAATGGCGAATGAGCTATGGATTGTCTCGGTCTTTCAAAATCACGCTTTGGGCATTCTTGAATATCTTCATCACTCTCGCTTGAGGTTGCATATTTGTTGTACCTTGCACTTCTTTTGAAGCACCTCATTAGTCGCGAGAGCATATTTCCTTATTTCTTTATGACCTTGGCGTGCTTTATTAGCTCAATTTTCAAACATTACTCATATGGTGTCCTTAGATGTGGTGGTGTCTTACATTGGTAGAGGAGTGAATGGCCAAATATGTCTTGATGTCTCTCTCCTTGGGGTTGGTTTTGTTCAAATAGTCAATGAAGTCTTGGTTCCCCTTGTAGTGTGTTTCGCTTGTAGTGAAGATGGCTTGGTAGGTGAAAGTCGATGTCCTTTTTCATTGTTATCGATGTATGCTCTGCATCCCGCATAGGAAGGTTACAAGCCCTCCATTTTCTTTGTTCATCCATGAGTAAATAGATCACTACATCTCTAGGACCATAGCCTAAGGTGAATTTCCGTTCCACTAAGTAAAGCATGTCCATTGTGGCTCACTCTTGGCGATTTTCGGTCCTTCTTTCTTCCTCGATATTTTCACCTTCCCATTCATCAAGTTCAATTCCAAGGTAGTAAAACAATGGGGTGAGCATGCCTCCAATCCTTGTGACGGGATGATTTGTTCTTCTCATTTCCTCTGCATGATTAAGGAGAATACTTACGAACATGAGATCAAGATTGGTGTTGTCGCCTAAATAATCCACCCATCTTTCTTCATCTTAGTCTTTTAAATACCTCTTCAATCCTTGGAATAGCAACTTCATAGCAAGCTCATTCATAATCTTGGGATTTCACATATCAAGGTAGGTGTTGGCCATAAACTCCATCGTGTTTGGAATGCAAACCACTATAGATCTTTTCACAAACCAGCTTCGTATGTGAACAACAATAACGTACAAGCAAAGATGATAACGTTATTAATAAAACCTAACCGATTAATAATCTTATTCAAGTAAACTCATTGAATCCTTGAAATCTATTGTCTAACATGAAAACTAATAGATTAGAAACATGTAAACATGAAATCAATCATGGTAGCAAGCATTCATATCAATTCAAAGGAGAGACGAAAAGATAAAATCGAGTTTATGGAAGAATATGGATGTATTGAAGATGAGATGGGATCTTTGGAGGCTACAAAGGGCACAGTCCATAAGTGTGTCGTCTCTGTCTCCTAAGACTATTATTAAACCCTAATATAAGCCAACTCTACGAAATTAGGATGCTAAAAACATTTATATATAGTGCTTCTCCAATTAGGTCATAATTATGTAAAATCGGGCCTTAAGGCCTCATAATGTTTGGACTTCGTATCAAAGGGTCTTGAGTTGAGTTCTTGGGCTTTAAAAGACTTGGAATAGATCAACTTGAGTTTGGAGAACGTCTGGTTCGAAACCCAAATGGGCTTCCTTTTGTTTTGGCCTTTCTATTCATCATTCATCTGCGAGATAGCTGGACCAGTCTTAAGTACAATTAGTATACCTCTTTTTCCACTTCTCTAAATGAGATGAAACCACTTTGAGATGAAATCTAATTCAATTCTATAGCTCTTGTATAAATTTCATCAAATTTCATTGAAGGCAAGACCTTCGTCTCGTATGATACTTCTGTTGATAGGAAATTGTCCAGAAACTAGCTTTTAATCCAATTAGCTCCATAAAGCTCCAAAATGCATTGTTGAACCTGAAATGACTTGAAACACTACAAATACAAGAACAATACCTCTAATTGCATAAAGTTGTGTAAAAACACTAGGAAAACCTATCAAAATCCATAGGAAAAGCGGTAAAATATTGATGTTATCATGGATCATATGGCTCACGGAGGTCTATCAACTTATGTTGACTGCATGGTCTTCCTGCTCCAAATGGTGGTTCTTGCCACCAAATATTTCTTCTGGGTGTTGGGGCATGTCATCATGGAAGGTGTTTGGATTTATAGATGCATCCTTCAGTGTTGATTGCCTACGTACCCTTCAGTGGGGATCATGCCATTCGTAGTTCATTTTATAGGTGGCACATGGCCTAGGTGGAGCGTGGCCTTATTGGAACATGGCCTTGTGGGCACATGGCCTTGTAGTTGATAGGAATCATTTGATCTAGAGGGTGCATGGCCTGGATCAGATGGTAAACTTGTCGATATGCTTCTTGAGCATGGGGTCTTCCTACTTGTGGGTAGAAAGTCGTGGCATGAGCGACTAAGTAGACTTGTAGGCATTCTACAACAAGTAGAAACCTTGATCACGTAGATCTGCCTATTATGGGCATATCGATGAAGGTAGTCTTCTGGCTCTACTTCATATTGCCATTGGTTGTATATGCTTTGCATATGGTCGAATTGGTGTTGTGTAGAAAGAATCTCACTGTCTTAGCAGGTAATGACCTTCTTTCTTCCTGATTTGGTGCCTATGACCCTTGTAGGGTTGTATCCTCATACTCCCATGTTGTTTGTACAGCTCTTGAAAAGGTATATCTTCAAGGATGTTGCATGGAGGACATGGAAAACATGTTTCCTAGAGTTTACAATGAACCCTTGTCGAAGAGGATTTCTCTATAAAGAGGGTTCTCGTTTATCATGTCAAGTCCCTTTGATTTGTATGATTTACGATGATCTAGGATCCCTTTGTCTAGAACAAATTAGAATGAAATAGGATCTCTTTCTTAGGGTTAGGAATCACCTATTAGTTCTAGAAAGGTCGTTCTTTCCTTTTAGGATTAGGAAATATTCATGTTTATCCTTAGATAATGGAATATTTCCTTTTCCATTTAGGATTTTCTTTTCTCTTTAGGATATCCATATGAATCTTCCTTTTTCTCTTAGGTTTAGGAAGATTCAACCTTATCATGATAAATGTGAATATTTATATTTATCTGGAAGTTTTCATTTTTATCTGGAGGGAGAAGGACTCTTCTTGTCCAGAAGCCGGAAGCCATAAGCCAGAGGTCGACATCCTGATCTAACCCGGTGGTTTTGCTCCAAGATTAATTATCCCCAACAGTTCTTGCATCATCAACTATTCTTTTCGTTGTTCCATCCAACGATTGCATCAGTTGAACGTGTCTTCAAAACCTTGCTCAATGGTTGGGTTCTTCATCTGTGTCATATGACGCTTCTTTCCCCATCGTCAATGCTTTAAGAATCACATTCTTCTCCTCCATCTCTTTCTTTCGAGCCTCGTTCTCTTTGAGTTTGGCCATAAGAGTTTTGAGTTGTCTTGTATTTTTTCGTCGATGACTGCCTGAGTTTGGATTTCTCCTTCTTCATGTTCCACCCATTCTTCGGTCTCGTTCATCATTTCTTCGATTCTTGCTTTTAGAAATCTCTACCCTCCTTCTAACGCCAAATTGTATTGGGGGATATTTGAGTATTCTTTTGGGGAGAGAAGACATCGAAGAACAACAAAGTAATGAAGTTAATCTTATTAATATGAAGTAGCTTAAGCTCGATTACAATGAGAGAAAACAAAGACCAATTCCTAATCTAAGGTTTCGCCTTCCTTGATCCAAGTTGCGTGAGTTTGAGATAAAGAGATTTTACATTAGTGTTTCCCTTGTGTCTTTTATAAAATATCTCTAAAGGATATTTCTCTATCTTTCAATTTCCAATTTGAGGCCACCTTTGGCTAAAAGGAATATTTCTTTTATAGAGCAAGGATTAGTCCTTATCCCGAAAGATATGAATATTTAAGGGGATATTCACGGTGCCTTGGTTCGAACCATAGATTAGGTTCATGACCATGATTCGGGCAATTGTTTACACCACAGCAAAGAAGTCTGGTTTGTTCCTCTGGTCAGGTTATGCCCGATTCTATGGGAATAAAATCATCCTCTGCACTAACTATTGTGATAATACAATATTATTCGTAAGATAAAAATATATCTTTAACACACATAACAAAAATTACGTTAATACTAATCAATTTAAATTTATGATCATTTTATAGTATTATTCAAATCTAAACATCAATTGTGCATGATACATCACCTATTTTTTATAAATGAAGACATGTACAATATTGTTTAAGGGTTTTTGATCTGGGTCAACTAGGCTGCTTTACGGAATGATGATTGAAAAGGATATTTCATTAATAGCTTGAAAGTAGACCCATGGCCATTGATACCAGGATTAACGTTAGTAATTCCAAAGATAGCTCGTGTTGGTCCTTGGACGTTGGCTAAATATAACTTGTAGTCCTCCACTAGCAGCTGCTCGATCATTGGACCATGGACTGACCACGGGGTCATGAGTTGACCATGGGGCCTTGTCTTGATCAAGGCTCGTGTCTATTGGGGGTAATTTTATAAAATGATCTAAAACCCCGAACCTGAAATACCGACACGAACTCGACCCGAAAAGCCAAACCGAATCAAAAAGAATTTTGAAAAATACCCAAACTGTTGGGGATAATTTTATTCCCTTAGCATCTGGCCATAACTGGACCAAGGAGACATAAAAAAAACTCCCTCGTTGAATGTGGAAACCAAAGCCATAGTCGAGGACACACCGCCAAGCCAAGGTCATAGCCGAGGTATAGCGAATATTCCCTTTGTACGAATTAAATCTTAAGAGATAAGGAAAAATACCTTAATAAGTTAGGGAAATATTCCTTATTGTATAGATAGAATCGAAAATAGAAGTTATCCATAAAGAAATATGGAAATACTCTTATTCGAAAACTATAAATACAAAGAGAAGAACCGTAGTTCAAGGATCCGAGACTTCACACACAAACACATACATTGTAATCTATCTCTTTGAAAAATAATCAATAAGAATAGTTTTACATCTCTTTGATTCATCTTCCAAACTAACTCATTGAAAAATCAGGCATCAAACCCGAATAGCATCTAGTAAAATAAAACCGAAAAAAATCTGAACCGAAATATTTAGGATACCCAAAATTACCCGAACTACGATTTTATGCTTAGATATATTAGTTATTATTAAAATTCGAAAAGATATCCAAAATATCCTAAAATACCAGAAATTATCTGTAATACCGAAAAAATATTCAAAAGAAATCCAAATTTTTTATAATTAGCAAAAAATGCTTAAGAATATCCATAAAAGGCTAACAATACTTGAATACTTATCCAAATACCCGAACTGAATTAATTTCATGTTATTTTTAGGTATTGGGCCATACTTTATTCAAATTTATACTACAAGAAAATAGAAGATTTGCGAGGAAAAATTGCAAAAAATAATTTCCTCAAAAATTTGCGACCAGTTTGCGAGGAATCTGCTTGGAAATACAGTTTCCTTGCAAATTACTTGCAAATTAGTCTCAAATATGCAAGCAAATTAATGTCTCACAATTTCGTCGGAAATCTGCGAGGATTTTGCTAGAAAACAACGAGTGACCTTATTTTCCTCGCAAATCTCTCAAAAATTTGCGAGGGAATTGCGAGGATAACTCTTAGTTAGATAAACACGTTTTCCAGATGAGTTATAAATACAACTCCACCCTCTCTCATTCATTCACAACATCTGAAAACAAAAAAAACTTCTTAGGAAAAAGTTAGGCTAAACTGAAAAAGAAAAAACAGACGAACAACTCCCTTGTGTAAGAGCACGGTAAAATCTTATGTCCTTGTATTAAATGTGGGAATGAGAAGTATATCTCAATTGACAACGTGAAGAAACATTTGTATAATAGAGGACTAACCCCAAATTACTATCTATGGGTTTCCCATGGAGAAAGTTGTAATATTGAAGAAGGTAGTAGCTCTAGTCTTAGAAACCTAAATAGAGGAACTAGTCGTCATCAGCATGAAACAAAAAATAGGTTTCATGACATGGTTACAGATGCATTTCAGGAAACATCATATGCATTTGATGAAAATGCTACATTTTTTGATGTTCCATATTATGAGGAACCGAACGTAGATGCTAAAAAAAATTTTGATATGTTAGACACTGCTAATCAACCTATCTACGGTGGATGTAGACAAGGACAGTCTAAATTATCATTGGCATCTAGAATGATGACAATTAAAAGTGACTACAACTTACTTGAGAATTGCATGGATGCATGGGATGATTTAATTAAAGAGTATTTGTCTGCGGATAGTAATTTGACTGAGTCTTATTATGCAATTCAGAAATTGGTTTTCAGTCTTGGGTTAACATCGCAAATGATTGATGTATGCATCGACGACTACATGATATTTTGGAAAGATGATGAAAAGTTGCAAGACTGTTGCTTTTGTGGGAAACCGAGATATCAACCTACAACTAGATGTACACGCATACCATTTCAGCGGATGTGGTACTTGTCAATCACCGACAGGCTCAAGTATCTATATCTTTCAGAAAAGACAGTGGGTGCCATGTGATGGCATGCACAACATACATCTGGGGAGGGAGAGAAGACACATCCGTCAGACGCGAAAGCATGAAAATACTTTCAGACGGTATATCCTGATTTCGATAATGATTACAGAAATGTGTTTCTTGGATTGTGTACAGATGGGTTCAGTCTATTCGGAATGTCCGGAAGAAACTATTCCTTGTGGCCTGTCATCTTGACGCTGTACAATCTCCCACCCCAGATGTGCATGCAGAGGGAGTTTCTGTTCTTGACCATTTTAGTGTCCGGTCCAAAGCACCCTAAAAAATTTTTAGATGTTTTTCTCCAACCTCTGATCCATGAGTTGCAGCACTTGTGGAATGCAGGTGTTGGTACGTTTGACAAATAAAAACAGAGGAACTTTAAGATGCATGCGGCACTTATGTGGACAATAAGCGACTTTCCCTCATATGGAATGCTATCTAGGTGGACAACCCAAGGAAGGTTATCATGTCCTTACTGTGCACATCAATCTGAAGCATTTCAACTTAAGCACTGGCGTAAACCTTGTTGGTTTGATTGTCATCGTCGATTTCTACCGGTGTCCTATCTTTATAAGAGGAACAAGAAATTGTTGAGGAAGAACAAAGTTGCAAAGCTTCCTCCCCTGGTGTTTATGACTGGTGATGTTGTCTTCGAGATAATTGATTACTACAGTGCTCAAAAAACCGTGAAGCATGGTGGAAATTGGCACAACAGACCGAACATGCCTAATGGATATCTGGGAAGTCACAATTGGCATAAAAAGAGCATCTTCTGGGAGCTCCCATACTGAAAAGATCAATTAGTTTGACACAATCTTGATGTGATGCACATTGAGAAGATTCATCGCAATTTTTTTGAAAAATTTTACGATTCTATATGTGATCGCAAATATAATCCTCACAGATTCCTCGCAAATTTGCGAGGAATCTACTATTATCTATTTTCCTTGCAATTTTGCGAGGAATATAGGTTTGCGACTAACGATCAATGACCGGTTTATTTTCCTCACAAACAGTGATTTGCGTGGAAATTGTTAGAAATCTTCCTTCGCATCCTAGCAGTTTTTCTGTTCTCTTGTAGTGGTATATGTTGTATACTATTTTTATTTTTCTTATTTTAAGACTTTTAAGAAACATTTGAATTTCTTAGACTTTTACATAATTTAAATGGATACTCGAACCTGAGCTGAACCCACAAAATTGCAAATTGAACTTGAACTAAAATTTATAAATATCCGAATGAGATCTAAACCTGTAACCCTGAAAGCCTGAATAAATCCAAACCAAACCAAAACGAGTGATACAAAGCCCACCCCTATCACGACCTACTATATTGAAAGCAGAGAGTTGCAAAAATTGACATCCTCAGTATGTCCCCATTGCTCTCTGTTCCACCACACATTATTTTATGAATAAGATCCACAATAATCGGTTTTTTCTCCTAGACAACTTTATGTTGCGCTATTAAGGCTCCAATTAAGAGCTGATTTTAATACGGATGACAATGAAAAGACACAAACAACAATAAAAACAGTGGTGGACAAGGAAATGCTTCAAAGTATAGGCTGATTTTGGTTCTTAGACTTCGGGTTATTTTGACATGATGAATAATTAACTCTTTTATAAAATTTTATTATGTGGTGTCTATTAAATCGTCTCAATAATTATTGCTTCACAAATAATAGTCAAGGACTCTCTTAATGTGATTAAAGAGCATTACAACGGATAAAACACAAAAAATTACATCGAAATATCAATTGAAAAATTATCAAAAATAAAACGTCGAATTCAAAAGAAAACATAACTTGCCTGTGGAAACACCTAGTTATATAAACATTTTAAGCAACATATAGTTACTACTCGTGAAAGTAATTAGTTTATGAAGTAACCTCGATATTTTGATAATTTGTATCAAATGTAAATCAAAAAATAATAATTATATGTATATATATGTGTGCACGTGTGTGTGCGCACGCCCGCGCATTCATTTCCAAATCAAACAAATATAATATTTGCTTGGTGCCAAAATAAAAACTTATAAAATTTTTTTTATCTATTTTTCATTGTAACTAAATTTAGAACTTATGTTCACAACATTATTTGATTTTAAGCTATTTAAACTTTTAATATATTAACTGTGGACTAAGAAACATTTAACATATTAACTAAACTATCATGATTTTGTAATTTATTTGGTTAGACATTATTCTACAAAAATATGATAATTTAAACATTTTGTTGAATTTTATATAATTGGAATAAGAAAATTGGCCCAAAACGTTTAATTAAATGAAGGGAAGATTACTAAAATAAGTCTCATTTTATGCTAAATGACTAGTGTAACTCATATTCTTTGGAAATTACAAAATTATTTTTTGTGCCTTAAATACCCCTCATTCCTTTGGTGAAAAAACATAAATACCAGATTTTTTTGACAAAAAATCATATTTTTTCCTCCATGTACAAATCTGCCGTAAAATCTGCCATACAGTTATGCTAGACTTCTCTGAACATGTTAGACTTTTTGTGGGTGATAGACTTTCATGATAAAATTAAATTTTTAATAGATTTGTTTAGTTAGTCACCCACACGACATAATAGATTTGTTTAAATGCAGAAAATTTATAGTTTTACGAGAATATTTTCCCTACTTTTTTGAAGTGTTACGGCATATTTAATTTTATTGGTAGATTAATTTTCCCTACTGAGATTATCTCAGGACACACGCCCATCAAATTAGGAAATATTCATCAATTTCACGGCTTTTTGGGACAATCCAACACAGAGAAGATTAGATTATGCATGAACGTGAAGAAAAACACCAATGTTGCATATGGAAAATTCGTAGAGGCCGAAGACCACATCAACAAAACTTCTGGAGATGATGCTTCTGATGACGAGTACAATAGCGACGAGGAGTTTGGTGATAGATTTGATTGTTATGGTGATTCCGATGGAGCATCTTCTAATGATGAGGATTTTGCTAGTTATGGGACTGGTAACGAAGTTGACATAGTTGTTGATTTTCCACAACAAGGAGAAGCCAAGACCACAAAAAAAATGTTGAGTACACTTCCGACTGTCCTTCTAGACATGCCTGCTTTTGATCTTTATGTCGGTCAGCCTTACGAAACAAATGATACACTAGAAACACGAATGAAAATATTAACCGTAGTGAAACATTTCGATTTCAATGTAGCAAAATCGACACCATCACTTTGGGAGGTTAAGTGTTGGGTTGGTGGGTGTACTTGGAAAGTGAGGGCAACGCCTATTGGTAATTCTACTCAGTTTAGTATTCGCGTGTATGTTTCAGAACATACTTGTTCCGTTACTGAACGATCAGCTCGTTCGAGACAAGCTACTCCGAAAATTCATGGTCTTCTATACAAAGACTACATTGGTGGAGTCGATTCTACAGTTCTACCAAACCATGTAGCTCAAGCACTTAACATGAGTTTTAGAATCAAGGTTTGTTTTCAAAAATCGATTTATATTTCTTATGTTCGCAACTCCTCATAAATTACGCATTTATTTCGCATTTTTCGTTGTTAAAAACATATCGACTACTGAAAAGCTCATCGTACACTTAAATGTGCAAGGGATTTGGTTAGGGGTTCTGTAGAAGATGGGTATGAGGAGTTGCATGCTTATCTATATAGGATAAGTCTAGAAAATCCTGGAACAATGGCTCGTTGGGAAGTGGATCATAATAACATATCCAAATATCTATTTCTCGCATTCAATGCTAGTATTATCGGATTTCCATTCATGAGAAAAATTGTGGTCGTTGATGGAACCTTTCTCCAAGGTAAGTATAAAGGGACTCTTTTGATTGCCATAACTCAAGATGGAAATTTTCAGATATTTTCCATAGCAGTTTGCCATAGTAGATACGAAAAATGATGAATCATGGAAATGGTTTTTCCGTCAACTCAGTTGCATTATCCCGGATGACACATGATTAGCTATTATATCAGATAGACATAAATTTATCGGAAATGACATTGGTGAAGTATACCCTATTGCAAGTCGGGGGATTTGTACGTATCATTTGTACAAGAATATTTTGGTATGTTTTCGTGGACGAAAATCACTTTCTATGGTGAAAAGAACCGCCAACTCTTACAGACAATTTGACTTTGAGACCATATTTGATGAGATAAAAGCTTTGAATCCAGCATTGCATGGATATTTAGAAAAGGTTGGTTGTTTCAACGTGGGCACGAGTGCATTTTCCTGGAGATAGATACAACATCACTACAACCAATATAGCGAAATCAATGAACAGAGCTCTCTCAACTTCCAGGAACTTGCCAGTTGTTGATTGGAAGCAATCAGACAAATGATGAATCGATGGTTTGCCACCAAGACACAGGATGCAGCGTCGATGAAGACTGCTCTTACTCATGGCGTGGAAAAGCTATTACCGTTATATTTTTCCTACTATTGTTTGCAGATAAGTGTAGTTAGAACACCTAAACATTGTAATTAACAAATTTTGACAGAGTCGGATGGAGTATGCAAAGTTGCTTAACGTTCAACCGATCGATATTCATCAGGTTCAGGTGACAGGAGTATCAACATTGCATGTAGTAAATCTAACCGAACGAACATGTTCATGTCGTATATTCGACTTGGAGAAAGTACCTTGTGTTCATGCCATAGTAGTTGCAGAGGCAATGAAAGTATCACGTATAGCACTTTGTCATAATTATTATCGGAGGAGCTATTTGTACAATGCATACAACAACGTTGTAACGCCAAGAGACTCTACGTTAGTCGTACCTGAAAAATTTTCAATTTAGAGTGTCTACCTCCATTGGTCCTTGTGAAAGAGGATTCTAGGATTCTTCATACATCATCTAACTTCGACACATTTTACAAAATCTAACAGATAGCTTAAATCAGAATGTATGTTTAAAATAGATTGGTAAAGTAAACATACCAACTCAATATTACTTTCATCATCTTCCTCTGTATTTACGTTTTTATTTCCAGCATTCAACTCCAATTTCTCTTTCAAAGTATTAACTTCTTGTTCCAAACAGTTAATCTTTTGGTTGTAATCATTCTCCACCATGGCGATTCTTGCTTCCAGCTTCGCATTAATTGTAGAAGATACTTTCTTATCCAAAGTACCATCTATGTGATCTACTTTTGATGTGAGATGCATCAAAGCCTGCATCACCCCAATCATGAGGTGCTCACTAGCTGGAGGCTATTTTAGAGTGGAAAAAAAGATTAACAACAGCTTGTATATGAAAATACTAATGCTTTGAAACAGTGATTATATTTAAAAAGAGCTTACATGAAAAGATGATCGTGGTTCATCATTTTTGCATGGTTCTTTCTTGTGCTTAGCAAATGTTCCCGCTTCTCCAAATTAAACCTTCTTATGCTTCTTTGAAGTTTCCTCACCACCTAATGCACTTTTAAATTGTGGCTCATGATTCTTGTCACTATTTTCAGAATCAGGTTTCCAAAAATGCTCGTTTATTTGGCCTTGAGAAATATCAGAAATGAGAATGCCCAAGTCTTTGTGGACTTTGTTATCTCCCCACGCTGAATACCTATCAGAGTCGGGCTCCATAACCAAATGTCTAACACGGACCTGCATATAAAACAAAGATTATACAAAAGTAAACAACAAGAAGTCTTTAAAGTAATCAAATAAACAACGGTTTCTACCTTCTGATATTTTAACTTCTCTTCAGCATAGAAGTCTTTAAAGTTGAAATGTTCACGAGAACCATGCCACAATATTAGAGGGACCTCATCTCCCTCTACTTCCTTTATCCGGTGACCATATTTCTCTCCTAACCCATGGATAGATTCATAAGCCCATATGAGCAAACCCTGAACACACCCATGAAGCACATAAGTCTTCCTCTTTTGTCCATATCGATCATTTTGATGGACTTAATAAGGTGGTTGAACCATTCGCGACCCCACGGAAAATGCTGGAAAGCTGTCGGATCCAAGACCCTCTTCGAAGTTTACAACGGTATCCTACTAGTCTTAGATATACTATAGATACCTATGCAGAGGATAGCCAACAACCCCACGGCTCTTCTATGCTCGGTAGACCAATTCTTCACAAGGTGCAATATCATTTTCAGATCTTTGAACATTGATCCTTATGAAAGAGGAAATTTCATGAAGTGCCACAACTCAAAATGATCCACATTGCACACATCCTTGACATCATAAGGCTCGCAATTAAGACCGATAATCTGACCAAACTCGTGCAAGGAAAATATGATGGGCATACCATCAGCTAGACACCATATCTCGTGAGGATTTTTAATAGCCAACTGGTTGCATAACAAGTCATGAACCACATTCGCACACCAAGTATATTCCAACTCTTTTAGCTTCAAGATCACTCCAACCGCTGATTCTTTCAAATCTTCCCATATATCATCAAGCTCCTCTTTTACTATTTGTAAGTTGGATAGAAAGCAACTATGATTATCTTCATTCGTTCTAATGGTGATTTACCCTCTTGATAGAGCTTGTTAGGATATTGCACCACTGCCTTTGATAAAGAAGTCATCCCTAAAATGCAAGTGAAGATGATTAGAAGTTATAACATGTAAAGTGATAAGTTGTTGTTGTTGCATACAAGAAATGAACTGACAATGGCATTGTTATAAGGTGGCAACATGAAAAGTAGCTTATAAACATTAAGACAGTGAGCTGCTAATGAGTTACAATGAAACACAATAAGTTGCAAACATCAAATTCATGACACTAACTTCAAACTCATGAAACTAACATCAAACTGTAAAAATTCTCTTTATGGAATTAATTAACTAACATGAAACTAACACAATATTTCTGACTTAAATACATGTATACAAAAGTGAGAACATTTTTGATACAAACCTATACCTCAGAACAACTTCCTGTTCTTATTATGCACACAAAGCATAAAGATATTTTTAAACACTAAGAGATCCAACGTTGATGCCATTTCAGTACCCCATTATAATGACCAATATCAAGAGGAAATTGGGCATCACTCAAACCTTCTGATCAAACCTTTTTCAGTTTTGAGTCTTTAGCATAAGCCTTTTATAAAAACCACATTCAAACTACTATTAATAAAAATCATTCATACCATTCAAACTCAAACCTTTTTCAGTTTTTAGCATAAGCCTTGCTTATTTGATCAGCTACAATTACTATAAAAACCAAGCCAGATGGTTACACAAAAATCTACACCGTAACTCATAAGAAGAAACTATAAAAAGATCGAAATATTTGGCAATGGAGAACACAAATTTTACAAAATTGGATTTTGAAGATTAATCAAAACAGTAGCAAAGATATGTGATAAACTAAAAATAAACTCACATTCACAAAGATGACAGGTTCTTTAATCTACGAGAGAGAGAGAGATGGTTTACTTACTGTTGGAGTTACGTTGACAAGAGCCACTGTCTAAGATGGCTTGAATTGAGATGGTTCCCACTGATCCGCCGTCTGAGATGGAGAAGAAGGAAGACACGATTTATGACCTAAGTTAGTCATCGATAAAGGATCAATTTCATAGTCAATTTGAATGATTTCTCAAAAACCACTCAGGGAATGCTGAAAATCAATCACAATACTTTGATGAAAAAAAATTTCGAAAAAAAAGAGTAAGATTCCTTATCGTGTTAATGTCTTGTACAAATAAAACATTAAGACATTAACACATTAAGACAGTAAGCTTCTTTGTTTATTATTCTTGTTGAGATCAATCTTAATCTAAATTATATGTTTGATATGATGATTTAGAAATCATAGCTGAATAATCAACTTGCTCATAATAAAAACATAGAAGTCTTTAATCAAATTTGGCTCTTTCGCTTGTTGAATATTCTTACAAACTCTCTAAACACACACTGTTATACAAATTTGGATTCTTTCCTTATCATTCTTCTATACAAGCTAAAGAGACAACATATATATTAAGAGATTACATGTATCATACACACACTGTTTTTTAGAGCTAGTTTTTACAAGTCTCTACATGAAATTTTTCAACTCTCAACTTTTACTTAGACAAGGGATATAAGAAAACAAGCAAAGAATCAGATCATAAGAATAAAGAACAATGTTGACAAAACTTAGTCATCTCATCTCACAGCTACAAATCAACTTAATCATCTCACAACTTTTACTTAGTCATCTTTCTATCTTTGTATTCAACATCGACATGATATCAACATCAAATCAACATAATCATCTCACAGATACAAACCAAGATCTAGTGGAATAAAAATATATAAAACAAAACACAATGAACTTATTATACAATGAACACAATGAAAAATAAATATACTCATTATACAACAATGAACTTATAGGGACTTGAGAACCACGAGAACTCCTCTTAGGGTCAGTGGCTGAAAAGATGGTATAGACCAAGACGAATGTACTACTGATCTCCGCTGCGACATCGGTGCCTATGTTGTAACCATCGAAAAGACAGATAATCAACTCAATCAACAATTTATATTTGGATTTCGAATACAGACAATGACACACAATGAACTCAATCTTGAACATGAACATATGGGTTTCGAAATTGTATCTAAACTAAATTTTACAGAACAACATATCATTGCAAGTCAATTGACATTTAAATATAGTCATTATGAGCCAGATCTTTGAATTACCGAGCTCTAGTGGAATAAAAATATATAAACACAACACAAAATCATGAACCATAATTATTATAATTACCCTTCCTCTTGACTATATCGTCTCTATAGTGGCTTTGTTTATCTCTATCTCACATAGTATAGCACCCATCTCTATATGTCAGGAAAAACCAAAATTCAAACCAATTACTGAGAAAATCTACATTCTATATTTTCTCATGCAGCTAAATCATCAATTTAACGTCAATAATCAAATCAAACATCACAATGACATATATCAATCAGCAACAATGAAACAAAGAACAATGCAAAGACTTTTAGATCAAGTATCATCGTATCTATACATATCAAGACTTTAAGCAATACTAATAGCTAAAGAATCAAACCTACTGAAACAAAATTGTTGAAGATTTGAATCAAGATCAATGTTTGAGGTTTTCACATGCTTTGAAGCTTAAAGACTAATAACAATTAGCTATAGAGAGTTCCAAATCTAAGGTTTTTTCCACTAAGAAAATTCAAATCGTGATTGAAACGTCACAAATTTAGATTTCAACAATCTAAAGCCAAAAACAAATATAAAAGGAAATACCTTTCGGCTTTGAAGAAGACGACTTACTACGTGAATTCACATAGATAAGCCCTTCTGATTGGTCTGTTATGGGCCAGCCCGTCGGAGACAAGCACCGAGTAAAAGAAGTTGTCATTGATGATGAGTGACGCCGTCGGCGATGTCTCTGCAATGGAGACGATGCAAAATTCGAAGGTTTTTTTAATTTGAGTGGCAAAGAAGAAGAGATGAGGATGAAGAAGGATAATCCGATTCTTGAGGATGAAGAAGAAGAAAACTTTTTTTTATTGATGTGTGACGAAGAGATGCGTGAAGAAGATAATGATTTAGGGTTCTACGTGTAATCCCCAAATCTATTTGCTTTTATTCTTTTAAAACAATTTTATTTTTCCAGTTTCTAATTTTGGTTTGGTTTTTTTTTTTTTTTGTCCACCACACATTAATTTGGGTAACTAACTCACAGGAAGAATCTACAAAAATGAAATCATGAAAAAGTATGGGATCCTCGCGCTAGACTATTTGCTACTGTGTTCGCCGTTCGTGGAGTAAGTGTCAACGAGAAGCCTAGGAAGAAACCCTGGAGCAGCTGAAATTCCTGAATTTGTGTATGTAGGGCTGACCAGTCATCCGAATGTTGAAAAATGTTTGTAAGTTTGATGTGTATATATTTTCATGCATAATTAGGATCATTCTAGCTTAGTTTCATCCACTTTTAGGTTGTATATATGACATTTTAGTCTTAGAATGCATTAGATTGAGTCTAGAGTCTAGTTTAGGCATATCTTCCATTTGCATTGCATTTTCTTTGCATTTTGTAGGTGCAACTTGGGATGGATCTATGGAGACTCTAAGCATGGATTCAAGGTGGGATTAGAGCTTCGAAATCATGGAGAAGAGAGGCTAGAAGCATTGGGAGAAGATGGGATCAAACAAGATGTCAAAGTGGATCAAGATGTCATCAAAACTGCCTAAAGAGAGCTCCCATCGACCATCTGGTCGATGGCTAGCAACCTAGGGTCGATGGCC
>OVAN01004233.1:0-26276 GCA_900406275.1 Anastatica hierochuntica
TCCCTATGTGAGAACCCTAAACCCAACAAGCAAACTACTCATTCATGATCAGAGAAACAACAAAAATCAAATCAAAGAGAGACATCATTGTATCGATCAAAAATAAAGAGTAAGGTTTATCATTCTTCTCAGATTCGGATAACAGAAAATTATTATTCTCCTTAGGTTATAAATCTCTCTTTTGCTCTCAAAAACTAAGAAAAACAGTATTATGAAACAGGAAACACTAGTTTAGGTTATAGTTATGAAATCCATTCTCGATAAGTTCGGTTTGGTTCTTCAAAATCGGTCTGCAAAATACGGGACAAGGATCGATCAATTTTGAGACAATGATCGATCGATCCTTGTCCTACTGTCTGGATATTTCAGCTCTTCTCGAATACTTCCTTCAATGCTTGAAATCCGTCCAAAATGTGATCTTTCCGCACATCCAAGCTCGATTCCTGTAAACACTATAAAGAACACAAATCCGCTCCAAATAGATCTGAATACATACTAAAAACTATAATTCTCGATAAAAACCGTAATAAAAACCACTAAAATACTAAGACATCAAATCCCCCAGACTTGAATCTTTGCTTGTCCTCAAGTAAAGGAAACGAAGATTAAGCCTGTGGGAAAAGAAGTTTGAAAACCAAATGGATCTTGTGCTATCAAAAAACCTTACCTTGCACTACTTTCTCTAACCATATAGACTTAAGGCAGCTAGAAAATTCTCCCCAAGAATCTCTGCATGACCTTCCAAGCCCATCCATACTTCAAAATTTGAACCCACAAACTTAGCATTCATGTTAATAACTCTCTACATTCATTCAAGATAGGCGTGAAAATTTTTTCACCAAAGAACTCGTAATCTGGAAATCAGGCTAGGTATTCAAGGCTTTTAGTGGTGAGGCTTAGAGTATTTTGGGTATCAAAAACTAAGCCAGGATACAAGACATAATGCAAAACCGCAGGAGAGAAAGAGTATATTGATATCCATGTCCCCTAACTACCCAAGTACAAACCACCAATCAGAAAGTAAACCAAATACGTGCATTCTTCAGGGTGAATCCAATCAACAAAATAATATGCAAATGCTAATTTTTAAACCAGATATGAAGAAAAAGAAGGCAATTTTCGTTTTTTTTTATATACAAACGAACTCTGGTAGAAATTAGCAATACAACGATGTTTTAAAATTTTAAAACACCCATACATCATAAAGAAATGCAACATATCCATCTGAACCTCTAAAACACCCAACACCGAACAATCAGACACTTAGGATCGTGTCTAAACCACCTAAAATTTTCAATCCCACCTAAGCAATTAGAAGGATCATATCTACCCTATTCTCTCCATTGTTTTAGCACATGTGTGCATATAAGATCAAAAAGAAATGCATGGAGATTCAAGGAGATAAGGTAAAGGTGTGGTGTCAGACTAAAGATGAGTCTGATCACTCAGGATTACCGAAAAGGATGGTAGAAAAATGGGGATGTAATCTTGAATGATGGGTTTGACTTCTTGATTTTAAGTTCTTAGATCAAAGCAATTAAGTTCATTAGTAGTCCAGATAAATAGAGTTAATAACACTTCAGACAAAAATCTGAGTTCCAGAGATTTTTGGTGGAGAGTTTAGTCATGAGTTATTCCGGTTTCCCTGCGCTAAAAGCACAAGTGAAATGGTCAATGTGAATATAAATAAAGTGCAATGCGCAGAGATAATAGTCTGAAATCATCATGAAGCATAAATAATCCATAAAATTGACTCAATAAAAACATCAAAATGATTCAAACATCACACCAAGAGAAAAAGAAAAGCATAAGTAACCTCCCCCAGACTTATCTCACACTGTCTTGGTGTGAAACAAATCAAAGGAAGGGGTAAGTAGCAAATAACAATCTAAATAAGTAGAAAAATAAGAAATAAATGAAAAGAAAAAGGAAAGAGCAAACTTACTTGAAGTCGCGTGATTTAGCCGTGTAATTGGGACAAGGATCGATCGATCCTGGACAGGGATCGATCGTTCCTGGACAGGGATCGATCAATCCTGGACAGGGATCGATCGATCCCTGTCCTTCTGTTTGGGGACTTGTTTCCTGAAATACTTAGGCTAAAAACACGAAAAGCGTCCAAAGCACCAAAAACCAAAACACAAAAGTGAAAAACACTACAAAAATAGCTAAAATGAAAAAGAAAACTACCTAGTGGGTTGCTTCCCACTCAGCGCTTGTTTAAAGTCTTGAGCTTAACTGTACGCAAATGGATCAATTTGGAAGGGTCTTTGAACTCGCTCCGAAACAAGCTCCACCATCAAAAATCTTCACCTGAAGGTTGTTGTTCATCAACTTCTGCACAACAGCCTTGCCCTTCTCTTTAAACTTTGGTGTAAGGAGCGCCCTGACCTTGGAGAAAGATTTGAATTTCCCTTCACACTTCACTTTGTACTCAATCGCACTTCCATCGCATCCGTGAGGGATCAATGTCAACTCAGAATCCTGCTTAACCGCGTACTCTTTCTTGCTTCACCTTCTTTTTGGTCTTGAGTTTTCTCACTGTAGAATGAACGTCTCCATCCAGGACTTCTTTGACCTCGTTCTTTTCAGCAATCTCCAATGTATCTTTACTCAATAAACCATGCTCTTTGTGAATTCGTGATAAGGAAATGTGAAAAGAATCCTCGGTGTAAGGTTCCTCCACAGCCTCCTCAATCACATCAGTCAATGTGTCCACCCAAAATGTATGCCCATCAATGGTAGGCTTCTTCGTTGACTTCTCGAGGTTAAAACGCACATCCAGTTTCCCAAACTGCAGATCAATTTGACCATTCTGAACATCAATCATCGCTCTAGCAGTAGATAAGAATCGTCTACCCAAGATGATAGGATCCTTGGGTTCTTCGTCAAGGTCCAAGACTACGAAATCAGTGTATACATAGCCTTTCCCAACACCAACAGGAATGTTATCGAGAATACCTTCTAGCCTTCGCACTGATCTATCTGCAAGTATCAAGGACATCTTCATGGGCTTATATTTCACCATGTTTAGCCTCTGTGAGACAGCAAACGACATCAAACTAACTCCGGAGCCCAAATCACAAAGACATATCTCGGAAGTAAGCGATCCAATCCTGCAAGGTAAAACAAAAGGACCTGGATCTTCGCATTTCTCTGGTGCGATTTTCTGAAGAAATGTGCTACACTCCGCAGTAAGAACTGATCCACCTTGTTCTAAGGTCATGCGATCTGAAAGAATCTCTTTCATGTACCTCTTAAGAGAAGGAACCATCTTGACTGCATCAACGAAAGGCAATGCACATGTAATTACCAACTAGATTCTTCAACTTCTCATATTCGCGTTCCTTGATCTTTTGACGGGGTCTAGAAGGATACGGAGGCTTAGGAACATAAGGTGGGGTGGTAAATACTCATCCTCAACCTCATGTGCCTTCGATTCATCACGAAAATCTGACGAACCCACGTCAGGATAGGGATCGATCAATTCTGAGAGAGGGATCAATCGATCCTTGTCCCTATGTCCAAAGGCTTTAAAAGCCATGGATCGATCGATCCTAGGACAAGGATCGATCGATCCTTGTCCCTCTGTGACTGACAAGTTTTTCAACTCTTTTTCACTTCGCACAGTAATAACATTGCATTATTCCTTCGAATTCTTCTCTGGTTTGGCTGAAATGAAATCTGGTGGAGCTCTGTTGCTCGCAGAAGTCTGAGCAACTTGTATTTCCATAATCTTCATTTGAACACTCTACACTCAAACTTCCCATTGAGATCATTGTACATACTATCAACTTTATGATTGATGTCTGTAGGAGACTTGATCTGATTTTCCAACACTTGGTCTAACATCTATTTCATATCACTGTCTTCAGAAGACGTAGAAGATGGCCCCTGTTGTGATTTTGATAAGCCGACTGATAGTTTTTCTTGGATACTCCTGAACCAAACTGCTTCTATTGATAGCCACTGTTTCTGAAACCATTGCTCTTATTCTTGTTCTGGAATCCGGAGTTGAAGACACTCTGATTTTGTTGTTATGGCTTGTTCTAGGATTGGTTCTGTTGGTTGAAACCTCTATTACCAAATTTCCATTGACCTTCAATGTAATTCACATATGCTTGTCAATCATTCAGCTCCTCAGACATGAACTCATGATACATATGTCCTATTTTCTGCTCTTGAAGCACAGGTGCATCGTTTTGTTCCCCAATAAAGTGTGCTCCTTGCTGCTCTCTCTTCAGTATCTCATCAAGTTTTGACTGCAGATCATCAGTTCTCTTCGCATCTGATGATACAACCCCTCAACCATGGTCAAAATTGGATCTTCAATTGGCCTGACTATTCGTCATGTTATTCACCAGCATATAAGCTTCTTCTACAGTCTTAGTCATGAAATCACTATTGCTCGCGGTGTCCATAGAATTCTGATATTTCTCCTCAACCCTATTGTATAAAATGTTGAGGAGATTCCAATTTGAGAACCCATGATGAGGACAACCATTGAGGTACTCCTTGAATCTTTCCCAAGCTGCATAAAAACTCTCAGAACCCAATTGGTGAAATCCAGTAATCTTGTTTCGGAGAGACATAGACATCGATTTCGTGAAGAAATGTACAAGAAAAGCAGCCTTGATGTCATCCCATGTCTTCAAAGAATCAAGCTCCAAATTGTTGTATCATCTCATAGCTTTGTCATTCAGAGAGAATATGAATAACTTGCATTTCAGAGCTTCAGCAGGTACTCCGTTGTGCTGGATAGTATTGCAGATGGCTTCAAATTTATCCATATGGTGCATTGGTTTCTGTGATGGCAACCCATGAAACTGATTTTGTTGCACCAAGTTAATGAGACATGTCTTGATCTCAAAGTCTCTTCTCTCTACGGGAGGCGGACGAATCCCAACATGATTCACATAGAAAGCCTCCAGAGTGTCATAATGCGCCAGAGTCATCCTCTGTTGAGGTTGATTTGCGCATTGTTTCCCCACAGCTGCAACATTCTGCTGGCCAATTTGCTGAACACCAGCATTAGCACCACCACCAGCAGGTGGACCACCTCCTGGAAGGACTCCAGGAAAAAGAGGATATTTCGTCTCCAAAATACTTAGAAATAACTAATAACCAAAAATTTTAGGTTCTTATCCGGTTTTCAAAACTATTATCCTAACCAAACCGATATGAAAGAACTGAACCGAAACCCAACTGAACTTTATAAATAACGAAATAGATCCTATTTACTTGGAATCCAAAAACCCAATATCTGAACTAACCAAACTGACATGATTACCCATATGTGCAGCCGTAGTCTTTGCTATGTTTCTACATTAGTTAAAGATATCATAAGTTCAAACAAAGAGATTACTCATGTGTGTTTCTAGGCTATCCTTTTGGATATAAAGGATACAAAGTATTAAATCTACATACAAATGAATTTTTGATTTGTAGGAATGTTATATTACATAATTCTATATTTCCTTTCAAAAACACATTTAGATATCTCATGAATGAACAAGAAAAAAATAAGATCATTTTACCTATTTCTACACATATTGACGTTGATGTATTATTCTCATTACCTTTTTTTTGCATCTCAACTCCTTTTTCTAAGACATTTAGTCAGTCGGCATCTCATGCATCATGTTCATATTCATCTATATCTAGTACTGCATCTATGTCACTAGAGGCTACTTAAGTGACATTACATAATGTTATACCAAAACGAACTCCTAATGTACTTAGTTATCTTTTTTATTATCATTACAGTTCTATCTTCTTCCATCAAAGATTATTATCCTTAACTTGCTTCTTATTTTCTTAACTACTCAAAACTTCACTCATTCTAGAATACCTTTTTTCCTTCTATATTTGTTGAACAGAACCTAAAAATCAAGTTGTAACATCTATTTTACGGAGAGAATCAATGAATGAGAAGCTACAAGCTATGAAATTTAATTATTGTTAGCTCAGGTTTTCGCCCGAGATAACATTGCAAGCGCACAGAAAATACGTTGTATTGGTTCTGGATCGAATCCATAGAGACCAAAGGTTGCACGAAGAATTTTAGATTAAACAACGGGCTATGGTGAATTGTATGTTTTGTAAAGCATGCAATAATCGAAAATTAAGAAGCAAAAAAAGCAAGCAAACGACAACGGGGTTGTAAATCAATCAAAGAAGAGTTGGGTATTGGGTATTCTCAGGGAAACATTTCATAGTTGATTTGAATTATTGATTAGGGAACATGATTTAAACCGTCTTCAACTCAAACACTAATATAGAATTGATCTACTTCCGTAGTATCAATTCCCTTTGTATTAGAAACCTCGAGACTAACTTCCGTTGACTCTCGGATTCTAATCATGCATTCTAAACAAGTTTGATATAATCACAATTCACTTAAAATCAACTTCCATTGGCTTAAGATAAATTGCTCATTTAGGATTCTTTCAGGCATTTAATCGAGCACTTTCCTGGCGTTAAACAACCTAAGATCAGAAACTAAATGATCAAGTTAATTTCATGCATTATGAACAATCCTAGATGAAGATCCAATTGTTTAAATCCCTAATCATACAATTCTATGTCAACAATTCATGAATCCCTATGTGAGAATCCTAAACCCAATAAGCAAACTACTCACTCATAATCAGAGAAACAACACAAATCAAATCAAAGAGAGACAACATTGTATTGATCAAAAATAAAGAGTAAGGTTCAAAATTCTTTTCGGATTCGGATTACGAAAGATGATTCTTCTCCTTAGGTTACAAATCTCTCTCTTACTCTCAAAAACTCAGAAAAATAGCATTATGAAACAGGAAACACGAGTTTAGGTTTTAGTTATGAAATCTATTCACGAGAAGTTCGGTTTGGTTCTTCAAAATTGGTATGCGAAATACGGGACAGGGATCGATCGATCCTTGTCCTATTGTTTGGATATTTCATCTCTTCACGAATACTTCTTTCGATGCTTGAAATTCGTCCAAAATGCGATCTTTCCGCACATCCAAGCTTAATTCGTGAAAAAACTCTAAAGAACACAAATCCGCTCCAAAGAGATCTGCATACATACTAAAAACCATAATTCTCGACTAAAAACCATAATTCTCGACTAAAAACCGTAATAAAAACCACTAAAAAACTAACACATCAATTACACATTGTGTATTTAGTTATTACCTAAGAGAAAGAATGTTGTTGATTGCAAATGAATTTATACCTTCAAATATAATGTATGTGGTTCTATTGACGGATATAAGACATAATTGGTAGCATAATGCTTCATTCACTAAGGAGTTGATTATGAATATAGAAAAATTGGTAAGTGTGAAGCTTTTGCTAGCCTTATATACAATACATGGATGGCATTTAGCTCAACTGTGTTGCATAGTGAGCTAGATGAAAAAAAAATTTATGAATTTATCACTAGGGTACACGTCATGCCCTAATGAAATATTGTCACCTAATCAAGTATACAGACTACACAAATCTATGTATGGATTGAAACAAGAATCATGACAGTGGTACATATACTTCTCCAAATTACTGCTGGAACATGGATTTACACAATCATATGCAGACACATCATTATATGTTAAGGTGATTGGCTAAACCTTTATTGTTCTCCTTGTCTAGGTTGATGATATCTTGATAACTGCTAATAGTGAGGAACGAATTAAAGAACTGAAAGTTGTTCTGCTTCAGGAAATCAAGACCAAGGATTAAGTAACTCTAGGTTCTTCTTAGGTCTAGAAAAAGCTAGAAACTCAAGTGAATAGTGAGCCAAAGAAAATATGCATTAGATTTTTGGAAAGTACAAGAATGTTGGCTTCTAAACCATGTTTGTTACCTCTAGATCCTAAATTTCACTTGAGTAAAAAGTCTGGTACTTCAGGAGAATATATGCAACTACATACAGAGAATTAATAGGCCATATGCTACACCTCACTATTACAAGACCTAATATAACCTATGCAGTCAACAACCTAAGTTAGCTTCTCTCGGCGCTAACGGATATACATATGCAAGTTGCTTATAGAGTTCTTCTATATATTAAAGCAAATATGGGACAAGTCGTATTCTATGAAGCAACTTCATATATGTTTTTAAATGCTTTCTTTGATGTAGATAGAGCATTACGTTCTAACACCAGAAGGTCCGTCTCGGGCATATGTCTTTACTCAGGAAATTCACTCCTTATGTACAAATCCAAAAAGTACCAAACAGTAAATAAAAGTAGTGTTGAGGCTAGATACAAGAGAATGGCTTTAGCCACATGTGAATTGATTTGGATATAACAGTTGCTAACTGATTTGCATATTCATGTAACCGATGCTGCTGAACAGTTTTGTTACAAACAATCTGCCATATAGATTGCAAACAATTCGATCTTCCATGATCATATTGAGATTGATTGTCATATTACTCTAGATCTAGATCAAGTGAGGAGTGGTTTCCTCAAGGTTTTACATATTTCTACATCATATTATCACCATGATATCTGCACAAAGGCATTACATCCTGGACCATTCCACTTTATGCTTCAGAAGATATTTATATCAAGCCTCTTCAGTCACAATCCCGATTGATTAAAAGGCTTGGGGGGGGATAATGTTAGTTGTAAATATTACTTTGTTCGTTTGTCACATTAGTAAGGCTAATGTTATATTTGTATATATATAGCTTATATAATATTTGATTTATTAATTGATGAGAAAATATATTTCAAACTCTTTCTCCTTTAAAATTTTAATATCTTTAAAAAGCTAAAATTTGAGAAAATATAATTACATTGTATTTTATTTTTAAATTAAGATCTTAACCATTGAAAAAGAGCATTTCGATCAATTTTATCTCTGAAACATAACATTAATATCATCTGTTAAGATTGAAAAATGTTAGTCACATTAGTAAGGCTAATTATATTTGTATATATATAGCTTATATAATATTTGATATATTAACTGATGAGAAAATATATTTCAAACTCTTTCTCCTTTAATATTTTAATATCTTTAAAAAGCTAAAATTTGAGAAAATATAATTACATTGTATTTTATTTTTAATTTAAGATCTTAACCATTGAAAAAGAGCATTTCGATCAATTTTATCACTGAAACATAACATTAATATCATCTATTGAGATTGAAAATTGTTCTCTCTCTTTGTTATCTCTTTCAGACTTTCTAGAGAGAGTTTGAAAATAATTTTGTTTCTGATTATTGTTGAATCTCCTTCCGACTAATCATATAAGTTGGATTTTATTTTCTGATCAATTTTAGATCGACCTTTGTTATATTCAAATTGAGTTATGTTTTACGATTTTGAATGGATAGGAATAAAGCTTCTTCGATTTGTTTATGATCGAATTTTGTTCTATTTATGACTCAAATTTGGCTTGTGCTTAGAAAGTTCTAAATTTTATTATTGACTATGAGTGGATTCTCTTTATTTCTCGTCTACTTTATCTAGAAGGTTTTCCATTCAATCTCCCACTCATCGTCTTTCGTTGGTAGGTATACAACTTTGTTATTTAGCCTTTTAGGACGCCTTTTCGTAGTCAGTAAAACCATATCTTGTTATGGTTAGTTTGGGAGAAAGATCCTATAATGGGATCAAGTAGGGTGATGATGCTTGGAAAGAAAACTTTGGCTCTATGTGGGTAATGGAGACGAAAAGATGGAAGCTTTAGGGTGGAACCGAGATGAGCAAAGGTCGTCGGACGAACAAGATGAACCACGACTGCATACGACGGTGGTGTAATTTTCACCCTTCTCTTTCGGCGAGTTCGGCTTGTTTGACTCATTCTGGAAATGTATATGCGAGGTGTCGTTGAAAGTATTAAGTTACGTGGAGTTTCAAACTCAAAACCAATTGGCAATGAATATGGATACTTATATATCTTATATGCTATTAAGAATTTCTTCCAACTTCTGATGTGAGATATTTATCTCTAATACGTCCGTTCAAAATGGGGCTTTTTTAGCCATAAATCTTGATATTTTTGGACAACAATCAAAGAGACCAATTTTTGGGTTCGATCGATTGGATTGTATGGATTTAAACTCTGATAACATATTAACTTACATGAACTTCCAACAAAATTAATTGACAGTGAGTGAAAAGGTTCATATATCTTATATGCTATTAAAGATTTCTTCTAATTCTGATGTAACATGTTTATCCTTAATAAAATATCGGAAGAATTTAACCAAAGAAAAAAGGCCGAAGAAGCTACGTGGGTAGTGAATCTTTTTTATTATCATCCAAACGAGAAAATGTTTTCAAAAAGTTAAACTATGTTGTAGTTTCCGTTTCGACCTAAGAACATCTTTATCCCTAAAACTCATATGGGTTTTCAAAAAAAAAAAAAATTATTTTAATCATTTTAATTATATTTATTTTAAAAAATTAATCTAACAAATAGGAATGTGACACTTGGCATGGGTTTCTACATTTAAGTTTTTTAAAACTCCCAAATAAGAACTCATTTGCCATGAGTTTCTTCTCTCTTTCATTTTTAAATTTTATATTATTATTTTTTCTCTAAGAAACTATCTAAGAAACTAGGGATAAAGATGGTCTAAGCCCGGTTACCAATACTTATTCCGATTAACTTGTAATCTTCGCATTAGAATTCAATGAAATTTGATGGCCGGAAAAAAAAACGTCGTCTTAGTTACCCTTTCGTCTTTCTAAACAATCTATTTTATTGACTTTACGGCGTATTTAGCGAGTAAGAATTCGAGAATTGTTAAAGACGAATTATCTATGAACAACAAAACGTCTACGTTACAAAAGCATGTTGTAGATGATTACAACAGTATAGACACGATTCCCAAAAACAAATTGCCAGTACGTTTAATGCTCTATGTTATTATTCTAGCTATGATTTTTCTTTCTTCAAAACATGCAAAACAAATTTATTTAGCCAAATAATTAAAAATGTGTTTTGTTTTCAATTTGCAATTTACAAAGTAGTGAGCTTCTTTTGTTATAATAGATTGAATATTGATTTATATATTAAATTTTGTTAGCTTTTTTAGATGAAATTAATCAATGGGATGAACTTTTTGCAATTTTCCAAGATAAAATTTTAAACATTTAGAATAAATAAAATATTCTTTAAGTGTACAAAAATCTAAACTTACTATCGAAATTAAGAGGGCGACATAAATTTTAGGCAAAATTCTATACCAAAGAAGATTACTTCAACATGAGCATGATATGAGGTAGTGCAGGTATAAGAAGTAGAGCAAAGATTATGATGATGAGAATGATAGCGTAAAAGGTCCATTTCCTTGAGCTCTTTTGGTACTCTCTCGCATCTTGGAGTTGATATGTCCCTCTTCTAACGAATGAGCTCGCTTTTGACACGTGGCTTTCTATGTCGTTTAGTTGTTGTCCTTGTGCTTCCACTAGAGCCGCCATGTCTAAGAACACTTGGTGAAGCTCGATAAGATTCTTCTCTATCTCTTTTACAGCATCATGTCTCTCTTGAATCTCTGATATTGTGTCTAATATTTGTCCTCTGCCTTGTTCTTGTATCGCTTTCTGGAGAAAGTTCTCGCTTTCGCCGCTCGAAATCAAGTTCTCAATCGTCTGTTCGTCCGCTTTTTCACCTGTTATGGTGAAATATCTACAACGATTGGAACAAGGATAGATTAGAACTTAATACACATCATAGTAGTTTTATCGTAGACAAAACAGAGCATTAAACTTGTATCATGAGGACATAAATAAATCTATAATGTATTCTAAAAGAAAGAATTAAAAGGGAGAAAGATCTTATGTACCTGCGTTCTACTGTTTCCTTATACTCGTCGTTCATCTGTGCACGCAAACCCTGAAAACTATCCATCAAATCCTTGAGTTTTTTTCCAAGTCCACTAATGACAAACGTCCTGGTTCTATCGGTGGAAGAGCCAGGGCCGCAACCAGGGACATTACGGCTATTAGCATTCCCTTTTTCGAGAGCCTCAAGCTTATGTTTAATGATCTTGACTCTCTTTAGGACCTGAGCGACATCTCCATCCATCTTGGCTCGAAGTTCCTTCACCTTCTTGGCATTGTGGACCGTCTTGCACTCCTCATTCGAATCTTGAAGCTTTTTGTAAAGAGCCTCTATGCATTTCATGTCGTCTTTGACATTTTCGACATCCTCAAAGAATTTATCGAGGTTCATCATCTCTTTACCTGCCTCAAGATCATCCATTTGGGTCTGTTGCTTCAGGTCCGTGTACTTCTTGAATGAACTAGAGAATAAATCATTCATTTTGTTTCTATTAGTTTATGTACTTATGTACAAAATGCAGTTTCTTTTATATTTTGAAAACTCTTTCTTGGATCAAGAGAAGATGATTCTGATGAAAATCATCAAATATCATCCTCTGCTTGCGTAAGGAAGGAAAAGATGAGAAAGATTGTTTTCTTGTTTTGGAGACTCCCTTTGATTTTGTTCCAAAGGTTGTTTTCTTTTGTTTTAAAAAGAGGAATGGCCAACTTTGGAAATATCCAAAATTAGTCAATGACAGAACTTTTTGAAATTAGAGATGTACCATGAAAAGTCTTATGACCCTTAAACAAAACAAAACAAAACATTACTAACCAACTTTTGATCCACAAAACGGCTTTACTAAAAGATCTTAAAGCTACTTACAACTCTAACTTAAACATAAGTACAAAAGCTCAAGAAATCACATTGATTTGTAGTCGTAAATCAACAGTATCTACTAATTTCATAAGAGCTCTCTGATCTCGGTACGCTCGAAATCACAACTCCTTATTTCTCAATCTTTGTACTAAAACATCTTAAACCCCTTATGTGTAAACATTCTCAATATCTTGTAAATCTCTCTTGTACCTGTTAGCTCGATCTCACAACCGCATATTCTAATTTTGATATTGATTGCTTCAAATCTGATAACAAAAATGAATTATCGATTTGATTAACAAGTCCAACGAATCAATGTTGAACAAACACATATCTGCTCTCATCTTGTTGAGAGATATCAATTGAATCTCAACTCAACAAAAACGATGAGACAATCTTTGCAAGAGTCAAAGAATCAAGAAGAAGAAATAATGAGATTTACAATTCTATTTTTAGTTGATAATGAATCTAAGAAATGTTCTTCGTCTTCTTTTATCTCTATTGTAACAAACTTTCCTCAGCTCCACTTAGTTAATCAACAGTTGACATGTGTCTTTAGCTTCTTCCACTCTTAATAATCCACGTGTCTCATTGACTCTTCTTTTCTATATAAAATTCTTCCCATTTGCAGAACCTTGACCACAATGTTCAAAAGAAGGAAACCTACGGGCAGTCTCAGTGGAAAATTTCCATGTGGCCTCTTCCTCTGGTTGGTGTAACCATTTGATCAGTAACATTGTTGCAGCCTTTCCTTGACGATTAACCATCTTCCTCTGCAATACCCTCTCTGGTTGTTTCGCCAACACATCCAGAACACAGTAGGTAAGCTTGTAGAAGTAGTAACATTACCAACTAAAACCTTGAGTTGAGATACATGAAAGACTGGATGCATTTGAGAAGAAGGAGGCAGCTCCAACTTATAAGCAACAGGACCATAACAATTCACAATCTTATAAGGTCCAAAGTACTTTGGAGACAGCTTGTTGTTGTGTCTATACACTACAGATTGTTGCTTGTACGGCTGAAGTTTGACAAACACATAGTCTTCAATCGGAAAGTTCCTCTCAGTCCTGTGCAAGTCAGCATTTTGTTGCGTACGATGATGCGCTCGTAGCAAATGAAATCTGAGAATTAAAATCATGTTCTCTCTTTCTTGGAGTGACTTAGCCACTATTGCCACCTTAGATTCACCGGGCAAGTAAGGTAAATGAATTGGTGGGGGCTGACCATAGACACCTTCATATGGTGTAAGCCTTGTAGTTGTGTGATACGTGGTATTATACCAATACTCAACCATTGGAAACCATTTACTCCAAAGATAGGGTCTATCACTTTTCATACACCGCAGATAAGTCTCAAAGCACCTATTGACAACCTCTTTCTGGCCATCACTTTTCGGATGGTATGAAGATTAATAGTTACAACTCAATCCCTGTAAAGCAAAGAACTCCTTCCAAAATTCACTTATGAAGACTGCATCCTTGTCACTTACAATTGAGTTTGGAATCCCGTGTAGACAAAAAACAGTATCCAAGAATGCCTAAGCAACAGACAGAGTAGTGTAAGGATGACTAAGGGCCATGAAATGAGCCGTCTTAGATAGCCTATCCACCACTACAAGTATCACTGATTTTCCAAATGATGGTGATAAACCATCTATGAAATCCATAGAATGACCAGTTCGCGTAGTTCCAGGTATTGGTAAATGTTGTATCAAACCTGGTGTGGTTGTTGTCTCGTACTTACACTGCTGACAAACACCACAGTTGTGTATGTATTTGGATTTCCTTTGACACCCCCTTCCAGTAAAATAACCCTTTAACTCTTTGATGTGTAGCATCTCTACCCGAATGGCCATTTCCACTAGACCCGTGTAGCCATTTCAAAATGTTATCATTCAAAACCACATCATTCGGCACTACAATCCTACACTTCCTCCTTAATATATTCTGAGACAGTAAATAATATTTGTGAGATTGAGGTTGCACCTTCAATTCCTCTATTATCACTTTGCCAATATTATCACTTTCATAACCCTCCTGAATTTTCTTAATAAAGTCACATTCTAGAACCGACAAAACCATGCTTAAGACCTCTGAACCCTTCACTCTTGACAGAGCATCTGCTGCGAGATTATCCTTACCTTGTTGGTATGATTTCATAATCAAACTCCAAGAGCTTAGGAAGCCATTGTTGTTGTATTGGAGTATTCAATCTTTGTTCCAACAGATATTTGAGGCTCCTTTAATAAGTTATAATGACAAAATGCTCATTTAATAAGTAATAACGTCATTTTTGAATTGCAAATACAACAGCCAGCAACTCCTTTTCATAGATAGAAAAGTGAAGTTGCTTCCATTTCAACTGTCTACTTATGTAAAGCTAGGAGATGACCATCTTGCATCAACATAGCTCCTATCCCATTACCACAAGCATCTATCTCCGGATACAAATTGCTTATCAAACTTAGGTAATGACAACAATGGTGCTTGATATAGAGCCTGCTTCAATTTCTGATAAGATTTTGTAGCTTTTGTTGTCCAAGTGAAGGCATCTTTCTTAGTCAATGCATTCAAGGATCTTTCAATGGTACCAAAAATTTCTGACAAACCTTTTGTAATAATCAGGTAATCCCAAGAAACCCCTCAGCTGCTTCAGATTCTTTGGTATAGGCCATTCTACTACTACTTTTATCTTATTAGGATCAGTGGAAATTCCTTCAGCTTGAATATAATGACCCAAATACTCAACTTTTTCTGTTGCAAAAGCACACTTACTTCTCTTTGCATATAGATGATTACTTCTCATAACTTCAAAAAACTGCTCCAGATGCTTGATATGCTCCTCCTTTGATCGGTCATACACCAATTATCTTAAAAAAAAGATCAGAAAAACTTCCCCAAGAATGCCTGAAAAACTGAGTTCATCAGGTTTTGAAAAATAGCAAGAGCATTTGTAAGATCGAATTACATAACCACATACTCAAAATGCCCATTATGAGTCTTAAAAGTCGTTTTATGAATGTTATTAGGGTCCATTCTTACTAGATGATAACCTCCCCTCAGATCTATTTTCGAGTAAATGATTGATCCTCCTAATTCATCCATTAAATCTTCTATTAAGGGAATAGAAAACCTATCCTTAATTTTCATAAAGCCCCCTGAAATCAACACACAACTTCCATGAACCATCCTTTTTCTTTACTAACACAACTGGCGATGCATAAGGACTTGAACTGTTTTGCAGTGTGCTTGCATCCATTGGTGTCTTCACCATCTTATCAATTTCATTCTTTTGGTATAATGCATACTTGTATGGCCTTTGGTTAATCGGATTGGAGCCTTCCAACAAGGGAATCTTGTGATCATGAATACCTCTTGATGTTGGTAGTCTTACTAGTGCTTCAAATATATCAGTATGTTTTCTAATTAACTTTTCAATATGCTCATCCAATTGACCCTCTAAAACTTCGCTTTCAATAGAGAAGAATGATGCTTCTGATTCTCCTTCTTCTTCACAAATTGTGATCACCTTCCTCTCTGATTTTATTGAGTCTGGAAGCCTTTATTGCTCTAATAGATCCCTCTTTCAAACCATGTAATAGCACCTTCCTGCTGTTCACTTTAAATTTCATCTCCAGCTTCTTAAAATCCCAAGTGATTGGTCCAAGTTTCTCAAGCCAGTGCACACCCAAAACCATATCACATCCTCTTAAAGAAATAACCATAAATTCATCCTCAAATGATAGTCCTTGAAACTGCCATTTAAACCCATCAATTCTTGTCTTAACTTACATCTTACCTCCTTCAGCCATAGTTACTTTTGCTATATCATAAGGTTTCAGTTCACAACCCAATTGTACAACTACTTGAGGATCCATATAGTTGTGAGTTGAACCTGAATCTATGAAAATGAACAAGGAACTCTTCCCATACATTCCTCTTACTCTCGTAGTCTTATATTTTCTCACTGTTCCTGTCACTGCATTCACGGATATGTGAGCTATATCAGCCACTTCTTCCAAACTTTCATGATCTTCCATAGCTTCAAAGAATTCTTTATTGTCCTCAACTTTCAAATAAATAAAGTTGAGCCTTCTTGTGTTTAAGGTAGTGTTCTGGAGTATATTTCTCATCACAGAAATAATGCAAACCCTCAGCTCTCCTTTCACTCATTTCAGCATTTGAGAAAAACTTTTGTGGCTGCTTAATCATCTCTTTCACTTTACCATTTCCACCAACAACTTTTCTTTGATCCCCTTCCCTCTAAAATGGTAAAGGTAGTATACCCTTAGCTTGTTGGGTAATGTTATTGCTTTTGTTATTTAACCAAGTGATATAAGATGGCTTTCTTGGATGAGACTTCTCATACAAACGCCCCAACAACAAACATTCTCTTACAGATTTAGGCTGAAACATTCTCACATGCATATGAGTATCATTTTTTAATCCTGCCATATATGCACTCACTAGAAAACCCTCACTCAACTTTACTATAGTCCTTATCAGCTCAAACTTAGCATGATAATTAACTATTCCTTCAGTTTCTTGAAGTTGTTTTAGCTGCGATTGGATAATCCAACATTTCATCAAACCTTTCTTACAACAACTGCTTATATTGATACCTATCTTCCACAATGTATCTATCATCTTCTTATTGCTCAATAGACTGATGCCAAGTCGAAGCTAAGTGATCAAAGTGTATAGAAGCCAATCTCACCTTTCGCATATTATTGAAAGAAAAAAAAATCCTCTACCTTAAACAGCCAATCTCTAACATTTTCTCCATTGAATCTAGGGAAATCAACCTTCGCTAATCTGGTTACTACAGCGTAGTTAGATTGCATACCAGATTTGGATCGTCGAATCGATTCGTTAAGATCTGGTATCGTTGATACTCCCAGTGACGATCCTCCAATGTTGTGATTATCATTTCCGGATCTGCGATTATGATTTCCCGATCCACCGTTTGCTGTTAACAAGCGAATCGCCTCAAACGTATCAGCAATTTTATTCTCCATTTCGTGCATTGTTCAGCCAACGTACCTCCGAAAGCTTGGATTCTTGATCCAAACGATGTTTCCTCCGATTTGCGAGCTACTGCGTCTTTTCTCATTGCTTGACCTCGCGTCTCCGTCATCGATTCCGAGAAAAAACTAAGCTCTAATACCTTTGATAAAGAAAATGAATTATCGATTTGATTAAAAAATCCAACAAATCAATGTTCAACAAACACAGATCCGCTCTCACCTTGTTGAGAGATATCAATTGAATCTCAGCTCAACAAAAACAATGAGACAATCCCAGTAAGAATCAAAGAATCAAGAAGAAGAAAGAATGAGATTTACAATTCTATTTTTAGTTGAAATGAATCTAAGAAGTGTTCTTCGTCTTCTTTTATCTCTGTTGTAACAAACTTTCCTCAGCTCCACTTAGCTAATCAACAGTTGACACGCATCTTTAGCTTCTTCCACTCTTAATAATCCACGTGTCCCATTGACTCTTCTTTTTTGTATCAAATTCTTCCCATTTGCAGAACCTTGACCACAAGGTTCAAAAGAAGGAAACCTGTGGGCAATCTTAGTGGAAAATTCCCATGTGGCCTCTTCCTCTGGTTGGTGTAACCATTTGATCAATAACATTGTTGCAGCCTTTCCTTGACGATTAACCATCTTCCTCTGCAATACTCTCTCTGGTTGTTTCACCAACACATCCAGTACCACAGTAGGTAAGCTTGTAGAAGTAGTAACATCACCAACCAAAACCTTGAGTTGAGATACATGAAAGACTAGATGCACTTGAGAGGAAGGAGGCAGCTCCAGCTTATAAGCAACAGGACCATAACGATCCACAATCTTATAAGGTCTGAAGTACTTTGGAGACAACTTGTTGTTTTGTCTATGCACTACAGATTGTTGCATGTACGACTAAAGTTTGACAAACACATAGTGTCCAATCTGAAAGTTCCTCTCAATCTGGTGCAAGTCAGCATTTTGTTACATAGGATGCTAAGCTTGTAGCAAATGAAATTTGAGAATCAAAATCATATTCTCACTTTCTTGAAGCGACTTAGCCACTACTACCACCTTAGATTCACCGGACAAGTAAGGTAAATGAATTGGTGGGGGTTGACCATAGACACCTTCATATGGTGTAAGCCTTGTAGTTGTGTGATACGTGGTATTATACCAATACTCAACCATTGGCAACCATTTACTCCAAAGATAGGGTCTATCACTTGTCATACACCGCATATAAGTCTTAAGGCTCATGTTGACAACCTCTGTCTGACCATCACTTTTCGGATGGTATGCAGATTTATAGTTACAACTCAATCCTTGTAAAGCAAAGAACTACTTCCAAAATTCACTTAAGAAGACTGCATCTATGTCACTTACAATTGAGTTTGGAATCCAATGTAGACGAAAAACAGTATCCAAGAATGCCTAAGCAACAGATAGAGCCGTGTAAGGATGACTAAAGGTCATGAAATGAGCCACCTTATATAGCCTATCCACCACTACAAGTATCACTGATTTTCCAAAAGATGGTGGTAAATCATCTATGAAATCCGTAGAATGATCAGTCCATATAGTTTTAGGTATTGGTAAAGAATGTATCAAACCTGGTTTGTGATGTTGTCTCGTACTTACACTACTGACGAACACCACAACTGTGTATGTATTATTGGATATCCTTTGACATCTCCTTCCAGTAAAATAACCCTTTAACTCTTTGATGTGAAGCATCTTTACCCGAATGACCACTACAACTATCCGTGTAGTCATTTCAAAATGTTATCCTTTAAAACCACATCATCCGGCACTACAATCCTGCTCCTGCTCTACCTCCTTAATATATTCTGATTACCATGAATAATATTTGTGAGATTGAGGTTGCACCTTCAGTTCCTCTATTATCACCTTGAAAATATTATCACTTTCATAATCCTCATGAATCTTCTTAATAAAGTCACATTTTAGAACCAACAAAGCAATGCTTAAGACCTCTAAACCCTTCACTCTTGATAAAGCATCTGTTGCGAGATTATCCTTACCTTGTCAGTATGTATTTCATAATCAAACTCCAAGAGCTTAAGAAGCCATTATTGTTGTATTAGAGTATTCAATCTTTGTTCCAACAGATATTTGAGACTCTTTTAAGAAGTTATAATGACAAAATACTCATTCAGTAAGTAATAACGACATTTTTGAATTGCAAATACAACAGCCAGCAACTCCTTTTCATAGATAGAAAAGTGAAGCTGCTTCCCTTTCAACTGTCTACTTACCATCTTGCATGAACACAACCCCTATCCCATTACCACAAGCATGTGTCTCTGCTACAACTGCTTATCAAACTCAGGTAATGCCAAAACTGGTGCTTGACATAGATCATGCTTCAATTTCTGAAAAGATTTTATAGCTTCTTATGTCCAAGTGAAGGTATCTTTCTTAGTCAATGCATTCAAGGATCTTGCAATGGTCCCAAATTTTCTGACAAACTTTCTGTAATAACCAGATGATCCCAAGAAACCCCTCAGCTGCTTCATATTCTTTGGTATAGGCCATTCTACTACTGCTTTTATCTTATTAGGATCTATGGAAATTCCATCAGCTTGAATATAATGACCCAATACTCAACTTTTATGTTGCAAAAGCACACTTCCTTCTCTTTGCATATAGATGATTACTTCTCATAACTTCAAAAACCTGCTCCAGATGCTTGATATGCTCTTCCTTTGATCGACTATACACCAATATATCATAAAAAAAAATATTAGAACAAACTTCCTCAAGAATGCCTGAAAAACTGAGTTCATCAGGTTTTGAAAAGTAGCAGGAGCATTTGTAAGACCGAATGGCATAACCACATACTCAGAATTCCCATTATGATTCTTAAAATCCGTTTTATTAATGTCACCAGGGTCTATTCTTACTTGATGATGACCTCCCCTCAGATCTATTTTCGAGTAAATGGTTGATCCTCCTAATTTAATAATTAAATCTTCTATTAAGGTAATTGAAAACCTATCCTTAATTTTCATATTGTTAAGCCCTCTGAAATCTACACACAACCTCTATCATACCTAATTTAGAAAATCGACCATGCTAGACTAGTCCTAGAACATGCAGCAAGCATGGCAACTAATTCACCCAGACCAGCAAATTGTTGGTCTTAGACAGATATAGTGACTACTGGAACCCTCTCTGTGACTTCATTCTAGAGGATAAGTTCCTATATCCACCACCGTGTGGACACTTTATCGATCTCAAGGTTACAAACCACATATTGATTTGCCCGCATAGCTACACGAAACGGCTCCAGAATAAAGGCATCCTCTATCATGTCCCACTAAACATGAGGTCATACTCCATAATAAAGATAACCTCCATCATTGCCCGTTAAGCCCGCTCCATATATAAACATACACAAAGGGTCCAAAATAAAGGCATCTTCTATTAGACTCTAGAATAAAGGCATCCTCCATGAGTAACCAGTAAGCTTGTCCTATATATATATATATATATATATATATATATATATATATATATATACTNTATATATATACTACTACACACAAACACACACACAGATATATATATATATTATCCTATTTTCGGATACACAAAAAAAAAATTAGATCACAAAAAACAAGCAAGACTTCAAATATGCTTGATAACAGAGACTTCCAATGCTAGACTAATGATGGGAGATAGCTAAGCCAAAGATGAGCGAGGGATTTAAGTGATAACTTCTTACCTTAGCAATTGGAAGTAGCTGGTTGTGAACTTAAAATGCTCAAATGGACTCTGAATTGGGAAAGTCATCAGTGGCCCAACAGCACTTTGGCTGTGATGCTGGCCCGATGAGAAGCTGGCAGTGGCCCATAAGTATGTCCAACCGCGGCGGGGGTCTATTGACATCTTCGCTGGCGCGTGCGATTCACTCGCAAATCTTGTAACGGAAATTACATGTGCTTCCAAACTTTGATTAAGACACGGTCAACGACTATAACTTCCTTTTGACAAGATCTATCTTTTGGTACTCTTAAATTCTCAACTAGAACAAATAAAGAAGAGAACAGAGGGAATAATGCTCGAGAAGAGAGAGAGAAAGTGGTGATTAGGAGATTTTCGGTGGTGATTCACGGTAGCCACGGCTGGTGTTAAAATTTTTTTGGTGTTTAGAAAAACTTTACCAGAGTTTTGCTAAGATTTCAAGTTAAGAAAAAAATAATGAAGGATGGATACTCTCTTATATAGACGATGGGGCTAGGGTTTCTAGAAAAAGATATTGGGCCTAAAGACTTGCGCATCAATTTGGATAAGGTTGGGATTTGCTAGAGATTAGTACGTTATAATTCTCCCCAATTTAAAACGAATTTGTCCTCAAATTCATGGATCAACTGTAAACTTTTATCTCACTTGATTTCTAACCACGTTATGGCGTGCGTTACTTTGTTGCCTTATTGACTTCCTTTGCAGTAAGGGTATCTTCCCAAAATAGTTACGTCCCTTGAAGCTTGATGATCCATCTAGGTTGCCCATGCTCAACTCCCACCAGTCTCATATGTATAAAATATCTTCACTATGTCTAGTAAACATCATACCTTCTGATGAATTTCTAAAGCCTGGTCAACAGACCATTTTGATCCTTCAAAAGACTCACTTTGCGAACCTATACGTATCCGACTCAAAAAAGTAACTCTAGAACCGAAAAAAGCGTAAGCTAACTTCATCCCAAACATAAACTAGTCATACAGACACCAACCAAATTAATACTCGTGATACTCACAACATAAACCACACAACAAAAACCTAACATACCAATGCATGTACATACAAAAGATTTAAGGTGACTACATACATAAAGTCGCCTCGATTACCTTGTAGTCTTGTTTTCGAAAACTTATAGCTTGATGGCTTGGCGTTTGGCTGATGGTCCATGTAGAATATGCCTCAGTCTTTGACAATCCTTGATAATGTGACCATGTTGTCCACAATTGTAACAAGCTATTTTTGAAGCTCTGTGTGCAACTCTTGGTATTATCGTTTGCGCTGATGTTGGTATTGTTAACTGCTTCACAGCATGTGCATCTTCTACTCTCTATATGCAATATCTCTACACATGGCCTAACTGTCAACAATCCCAGATGGCAGAGGCCACACTGGAAACAAATTAGTGGATTTGACTGCCCCCTACCCTCCTCTAGATCATCAAAACCTTCACTGCCTTCTACAGTTACACCCTGATAATCTTTTGGTCGTCTGCCAAACCGATCTCCTGACCATTAGCAAACTCTACTAACTTAACCATTTTGTTGTATACTTTCAGTAGAAAACAAATTTGAATATCCTCTTGCAAACACTTCGAGAACCTCCTCATAATCTATAGCTTATCCAAGTGTCTTCCAGCATACCAACAGAGACGAGTGAATTCTACCTCGTACTATCGAACAATCTTATCATCCTGGCAATGATCCTAGAGAACTCTCTCGTTCTCGTCCATGGCCTCTGAGGGAAACAATTTCTTAGAGAGCTTTCTATTGAAATAATCATAATTCAGCTCGTAATGCCTTTCAGGTATTGGGCACCATATGTTGTCCAAATTGCATTGCAGCTCTCTCCTTCAATCCTCAGCGGCAAGTGCATCTGCACAACCATGAAAGGCCTCCTATCCCATGTTGTTAAGCTGCCTCATTAGCTCCAAGTAGGCGGGTTCATAAGGGTGATGGATATGTGGTGGCGGCGAAATATCATCCTCAAACACTTGTGGTGCATCCTTGTGCACTTTAGCACCATGGAGAACATCCTCAACACCATGCCCTTCATCGATATTTAAACCCCTAATCATTACCCCCGAAGCCCCACTAACTAGCGACATGATCATCGACAGGTCATGCGCCCTGTGCAACAACATGTATGACCTAACGATAAATCTCGTAAGTAGATACCCAAGCAATCTCCTGTGCTGCAACTCTAGCAGCCTCCTCTACTGCAACTCTAGCAGTCTTCTAAGCAATTCGTTGCACAACATCATGAGCAGCCTGCCTAGCTTCCTCTAAGCTGATTCAGCTGATTGCTTTTGAATTTATCTATTAGATAATGGGATGAATAACCTGACTATCACCTCTACAAACGTTCCTACTCTCATCCTCATGTGTATCGACTCTGCCTACGGTCGTGGTGGATTTGGAACAGGTGGTAATATTCTCAATGGAGCCATATGAATATTGATGAATAGTAGAACAATGTCAAACAGTCTTCTCCGTTTAATTTTTGAAAATCCCCGTCCCAAAAGATTTTAAAATCGTTGAAAGTTCGATTCAATCCCTAATTTACCTCCTCGATATATGATTGGAATCACACCAAGGTTATGAACAATCAATGATCAAGAGATTTCAAGCTAAGCTGGAAAATCAGTTAAAGGTATAGATGGACTCTGACGGATGGTGATAAATCCGTGTGAGGGGTGAGCTTGTAGACTTCCCGGGGCATCCACACACTATAATAATAAGACTCGGTCGTACTTTAGGCAAGAAGAAAACCATGCAAAATACCTTTAAAACCACAAGACGAGCCAACAACAAAAAGACACACTTTTTGTATAAAACTCTCAAAATTTATTATCAAATGATTTGTGCTTTTTACAATGAAATGATAAAAGATTTTATAGGCTCGACCATATTATTCTAAAAGTACAAAAATATAAATAAGTTAATCAAATAAACGTTAAAATAAACATAAATGAAAAATCAATCAAATGCCTTATTGATAAGGCCATTATGCTTTATTTTTTTGCCAAATGAGGGAATCTTGAAGTTCCTTATATATATACAGCTTGGGGAGATAAGTGACATTTTTTGGAACCATTTGGTTACTTGGAGAGTCTTGAACACGAGCTCATTCAGAAAGGAAAAGAGATATTGTGCCTTGAATGCAAAAGGTTCCAAAAGAGGCAAGTCAAATATCTGCCGGTTTAGAAAAATCATAATTTTCAATTATGAGTAGATATTGACCTGAAACCAATTCGTAGGGATACTGTGACGGATCAAGATTACAAAAGAATCAAGTTCATAACCTGGTTCCTTCTAGTTTGGCTGGGATCCTTCATTGAATGAACATATGTCCAGACCTAGTGACTTTCAATTCATCGACTTTGAAAATCAATAACTTTATGCTCCGAATAGATTTTAAGATGATTCCACTTTCCTGTGAAGCTCTAATTAGTTAGGTTTCCATAACATTTGAGCTTATTACCAAAATATCTTTGGTTCTTTTTTTATCCTCTTTTGAATGGACCAATGTTCTTGATGGCTTCTAAATGGCTTCCAAGGGTATGTTGGTGGAGCTCTGATTCGCTACTTTTTCGATGACCTCATCACTCCTAGTCACTTCACGGGTTAGAACTTGGATGAAAAAATGCTTTGATACCAAATCGTAACACCCATCTCATAGTGCATCGAGATCGACCTTCAATGAACTCTAACTTGTTACACAATCAACTACAAATAACTATGATCAACTCATTATTCTCATAAATCATGTCTAACAACCAAAATTCACATAACTAATAATCTTAATGACTAATTCTAAACTGAAATAATAAATAAAATCATCGTATATAGTAAATAAAATAAAAACCAAGGAAAAGTCGCTGACTCCAAAAACGACACTCGAAATAGTCTAGCACATCCGACTACTCGTCAATCTCACCTAAAAGGAAAAATAGAAAAATGAGAGGTGAGTAACAAGAGAGTAACTCATCGAGAGGGTGGATTGTTAAAACACACAATTTTGCATATCCGACTTCACAAATCTACCATGCTATACTAGTCCTTGAACATGAAGCAAGCATGACACTTAATGCGCCCAGACATAGCAAACAACTAGACCTAGACAACTTTAGAGATTGTTGTCACTCTCCCTGAGCCTTCAGGTAAGTGTCTATAGCCTCCGCTTTGTGGCAATTTTATCGATCTCAGGTCTACGGATAACAAATTAACTTGTTGTTCGCACCCTCACATGGATCGGCTCAGAAATAAAGGCATCCTCCATCAGTACACGTTAAGTATGAAGTTAGACTTTATAATAAAGGTTCATTTGTACCTGTTATTCCCACCTCATATATATATATACATGCAAAGGCTCTAAAATAAAAGCTTACGCCTCAATACCCGCTAAGCCACATGCCAGACTCCGAAGTGAAGGCATCCACAATACCGCTAAGCCTAATATATATATATATAGATAGATATATATTGTGGGAACCGAAATTCTCATTGTCAATGATATGTGGTTCACGGATTGAATTTCGTGATCGGAGCGTGCACAACCAGTGTTAAGCCGTGGCCGCGAGACCTGTTGGTGATGATTACCTAGAACTACGACGCAGACTCGTAACCTAGTTGAGACGCAGCTCGCTAACGAAAAACGAAACAAGAACTCTAGTTTTTCTAAGTGTTTTGTGGTGACGATAAGCTCTGTGAATGAATGAATGAATCTCTCCCCCCTTCTTCTTTGACTTCGCATCCTTTATATAGATCCTCGTGAGTGGCTCGATTTCCTTTTCCGGCCTGATTCGTGCATATCTTCTCGCGGGAATATTCCTTTTTCCCT
>OVAN01004234.1:1806-26419 GCA_900406275.1 Anastatica hierochuntica
ACATGTCAAATGGGTCGAATTCATAGAGACATTTCCTTACGTCATCCACTACAAACAAGGTAAGGAAAACATAGTTGCTGATGCACTATCTCGCAGGTATGTTTTACTTTCTGCACTTGAGACTAAGCTGCTGGGCTTTGATCAAATTAAGACATATTATGTAGATGATCCTGATTTCAAAGAACATTTTCGAGCCAGTAATATGCATTCCAGCGGATCTTTTTATATTTCTGACGGATTTTTGTTCTCTGGAAACCGATTGTGTTTACCACGTTGCTCTTTGAGAGATTTATTGATCAGGGAATCACATGAAGGAGGTCTAATGNTCTTTGAGAGATTTATTGATCAAGGAATCACATGAAGGAGATCTAATGGGACATTTCGGAGTGGATAAGACGTACCATGTGCTGAAAGAACACTTCTTCTGGCCGCACATGAGAAAAGACATCGAGAAGTTTTGCAAACGGTGCCTTACCTGCTCAGAATCCAAAGCAACTAACAGTTCGCAAGGTCTGTATACTCCTTTACCTATTCCTACACATCCTTGGGTTGATATTTCCATGGATTTTGTGCTTGGTTTGCCTAGGACTAGAAAAGGTAGCGATTCCATCTTCGTTGTGGTAGATAGATTTTCTAAGATGGCTCATTTTATTGCTTGCCATAAGACTGATAAGGTTGTGAATGTTGCTGATTTATTCTTTACGAATGTTGTATGTTTGCATGGAATGCCTATAACCATTGTTTCCGATAGAGATACTAAGTTCCTTAGTTATTTCTGGAAAACTCTATGGTCTAGATTAGGAACTAAGTTGCTATTCTTTACTACATGTCATCCTCAAACTGATGGACAGACTGAAGTAGTTAATAGATATTTGTCTGCCTTATTGCGTTCTATCGTGGGAAAGAATATCAAATCTTGGGAGGATTGCTTGTCACATGTTGAATTTTCTTACAATAATTCGGTCAATACGACTACAAAATTTTCGCCTTTTCAGATTGTATATGGATTTAGTCCTTTGACTCCATTGGGTTTATTGCCTTTACCTCTGAAAGAACAAGCTAATCTTGATGGAAAAACCAAGGCTGAGTACATTGTTTCTTTGCATGAGCAGGTCAAGAAGAATATCGAGATAAGCACTGAGGCTTACGCACGCCATGCCAACAAGAAGCGCCGAGAGTTGATTTTAGAGCTCGGAGATATGGTTCTCATTCTTCTAAAGACGGACATATTTCCAGAAGAACGAAAGTCTAAGCTGAACAAGTGGACTGCTGGACCATTCAGATTGCTGGAACGGATCAACAATAATGCCTATAAGATCGATCTTCAAGGTAAGTTTGTTGTGAGTTCCACCTTTAATGTTGCTGACTTGATTCCTTTTCCTGTAGGTACTGCGGATTTGAGGGNATGGATTTGAGGGAAAATCATTTTAAAGGGGGAGGGGATGATGCAATACAGGCTGATCAAGAGTCTGAGCTAGAACTAAGTGATAGTGAAGATGAAGAGAGCATGGAGAATGGGCTGGATATGGCGACCAAAGAGATGGAAGAGGGCCAAGTTCCATTTGTTTTCTCTATTGGGCCTGTTACCAGATCTCAGACAAGAAGGCTTCAAGACCAGATTGCAATATTGGTTTATTCAGAACCAATTCAGATTTCAGATCAAGAAGCAAACCAGGATTTGACCAAGGCTTTCAACCATTCGGTTTTCAGCTTAGTTTAATCGAATTCTTTATGGGTTTTATTTGGGTTTTTAGACTTAGTTTATTTTAGTATTTTGGGTCAGATTTTAAGCCCAATTTTAGACATAAGTTGCGAAATTCCTTTTCTCTTTAGGAAGAGAATTTTCGACAACCTTAGGGAGTTTTAGGGTTTTAGTTTTCTATTTAACGCTTTGTATTCTCAGACTTTAAGATCATCCAAGTTTTTTTATCAATAAAGTTTTTCTAAAGTTTTTATCTCTTTCCTAGCAAAAGTGAATCTCTGTTCTTCATTGAACAATTGAATTGCTACAGAGTTAATTCTCTAAAAGCTGATTGTTCATGAATCATTACAGAGTCAATTCTCTAGATCTAGAATATTCTATCCTGTTTCATTCTTTCCATCAAAATTCTTAGCAAAAATCGCAGACTTCTACAGAAAATTTAGATCTGAAAAGACTGTTTTCTTGTTCAAAAGATCTTGGGTTGCATCACAACTAGTCCTATCGGAAACACACCAACCGGTTAAATGAAAATAAAAACCAACTTTTAACAAACACACTTCAAAACCGTAAGCCAATGATCATCCTTCGATTATTGCATGTTTGTGACAAGATATGCATAACATAAGCAAGATCAGGATGCGTAGAAGATACGTAGATATGTCGTCCAACTAGTCAACGATATTTATTAGGATGTGCAAAAGGTGTACTCTTGGCAAGTGCCAGTCGATGATTATGGTTAATAGGTGATCTAGTTCTTTGCATCCTAACATACCAGCTTCGGTAACAATGTTATTTACATACATTGTTGACAAAAATAAATTCCAGCAAGACTACGAGCAATTTCTAAACCAAGAAAATACTTTGTTGGACCAAAGTCCCTCATGTGAAAACAAGTAGAAAAGTAATCTTTCATTTTATGAATTGTGCATGGAAAATTACCCGTAATCATCAAATCGTCAAACTAAATAAGTATTTGAATAAAGAAACCTCCATGATGAAATAAGAACAAGAAGAAATCTGAACGAGACTATTTGAAACCAAATTTTAGAAGTGCATCAACCAATTTTGCAAACCAACACCCGAGTAATTTTTTTTGGCCCACCCGAGTAATAATTGTTTAAGACCATAAAAAATATATGAAGACGACAAACTCGTTTATCTCCTGTAGTAGTGAAGCTTGGTAATGATCGCATATAGACTTGCTCATTGAGATCCCATGAAAAAAGCATTGTGCACATCCATCTGGTGAACTCCATTATTTCTTTTTGACGCAATATCAAGGAGAAGTCGCACATATGTCATTTTTGCTACATGAGTAAAAGCTTCCTTGTAATTAAATCCCTCAACTTAATGATTGTCAATCGAGCTTTGTATCGCTCTAGAGAACCATAAGCTTTAAGCTTAACTCGGAGAACTCATTGACTACCAATAATTTTCTTATTTGGTGGAAGATCAGTAAGATCCCACATATGATTGCTCTCAAGAGGCTTAACTTCTAATTTCATATCTCCTATCCATTCAACATATGTCATTGCTTCTTTAAGCGGACGAGGTTTAACAGTCATTGTTAATGCAAACAAGTAGCTACAAAAACATGGAGAAAATCGATCAGCCGATAAATAATATGTGAGAGGATGATCCGTACATGAGGATGTATGAGGAGAATGTGATCTTGTGTGAGAGAGAGGTGATAGAGGGATTGTACCAAACATATAATGCTTGAGGTGCGATGGTCGTATATTAAAAAGGCGATGATTCTGGTCAATATGAGATCCACCAGGTTTGCATCCTAACATATCAACTTCAATAACAATTTCAGTTGCATACTTTTGTTGACACAAATAAATTCCAACTTGACTATGAGCAATTTCAAACCAAGAAGATAGTTTACTGGACATAAATATTTCATGAAAACGAGTAGACAAGTAATCTTTGAATTCATGAATTGCACCTGGAATATTACGTGTAATCATCAAATTGTTCACATAAATAAGTATTTGAATAGAGATACCTCCATGTTAAAAAAACGAATAGGGAGAAATCCAAACGAGAGTATTTGAAACAATATTTCGGAAGTGCATCAGCAATTTTCCGAACCAATTTCTGAGAGATTATAACACCTCTGATTCAAATTACAACAAAGTTAACTTAATCGGATGTTCAACAATCAAACAAGAACATGAACGAAAAACTAAGAAACTCTAATCAGACACCAGACCGAAGATATTCCAACCAGGTTCCCAAACACTTGATCCGAGACTCCCAACACAAATTCCAAAACTCCAAAGTCAAATCACTACAAGAAAACAAATGATTTACGAGGAAGGATTTCCTCGCCATTTCCTCGCAAATCATGTTTTGCAAGGATTTTACAAGGAAAACTTTCCCGTCGTTATTCTTTACTCGTAAACTGTGTTTCCTTGCAATTTCCTTGCTAAATTGCGAGGAAAGCTTTTGGTCGCTAATTCCTCACAAATTTGCGAGGATACAGCGAGTAATTTTTTGCGAAGAACTTGCGACTCAAAGAACATACGCAAAATTTGCGAGGATTCTTCGCAATTTCCTAGCAAAATATTTGCGAGAAAATTGCGAGGATCCTCGCAATTTTCTTGCAAATATTTTGCTAGGAAATTACGATTAATCCTCGCCAATTATTTTGATTTTTTTTAAAAAAAATTTAAATAATTAAATATTAATAATAAAAACTAAATTAAAATTTATGATGAAATAAAATGAAATTAATATTAAAATTGAAATTAAAATTAAAATTTAACTAAATATTTTTTAATATTTTACAAAAATAAAATAAAATAAAATCTAAAATCTAATTTTGGTCACGCTTCTGCGCTGTAGGCGCTCCTGGTCCTGTTGTTGCTGCTCCTGTCGCACATAGAAGTCTGCGAACGCAAGATTCGTCTCGTTTCTAACTCGTACTAGCTGGTGCAGACCTAGTAGGCCGCTGTAAAAGGTCTGGTAGGAGTTGTCGTCCATCTACATATTTAATTTAAATGTTTGAGTTAAAAATGTATAAAAATTATTAAAAATTTGTCAATAACAAACAACAATAAATTTTATAATTTTATATTGTAATTAATAAATTTTAAATTTTCTAAGTTTAACTATTTAAAACCAATGTTGTGTTTACAATTTTTAGGTGGCAAATCAATCTAAAACCTATCTAAACCACCTAAATATACAAACTAGAAAGCCTAGCAATCCTAATAAATAGCAATTAATAACATAATATAAAATATTTAAATACTAACTGTTTTGTGGATTTGGATGAGAGAGTGTAAAGAGAGACAGAGATGCAAAATGAAATGGGAAGAGGAGTGGGATACATAGAAGTTTTGTTCTCTCACAAATAATAAGTAATTTTCTCGCAATTTGAGACGAATGTTTCAAAAATTTTCGAGGAATCCTCGCAAATTTTTGGAAAACCGCCAAAAAATTTTCGTTGAGCGCCCAAAATTTGCGAGGAATTTGCGAGAAACCCTCGCAAAAATGTTGAAAAAGAAAAAAAATCCAGATTTAAGTCTTAGGGTTTAAGGAAATATAGTATTTTGAAAGTAGAAATCATTAATTACAATTTAGATATTCAATTCGAACCATTTATAAAATAAAACGATAATATTAAAACTTATCTGAACATATATTAATGTTTATATGAATTGTATATAAAGTTATAGTTGATATAAACATTATAAGGTCGAGTAACATTTTTAAACTTAAAAAACGCATACGGTTCAATTTAAATAATTTTTTGTTGAAATGTTAAAGAAAATGTTACCATATTGCATGCACGGAATTAGTGTTAATGTTTTGGGGTTTAGGACAAAATTTTGCGAAAAATTTGGGAGGGTTCCTCGCTATTTACTCGCAAAATGTTGAAAATTTTAAAAAAAATTCAGGGTTTCGGGTATAGGGTTTAGAGCAAAGATTTTGCGAGGAAATTGCGAGGAACCCTCGCAAATTCCTCGCAAAATTCTGAAATATTAAAAAGGATAATCTTAGGGTTTATGGCATAATTTGCTAGGAATTTGCAATGATAAATAAAAAAGTTCAAATGTTTAGGGTTTAGGGACATCATTAGTTGATACAAAAAAATGTTAAGTACATTCAAATGAATCAGGTTTATGTATTTATATCGTAAAATCGATATAATTTATAACAACTTATATATATGAACACTTTTTTGTACAACAGTATACGAATTATAAGAAGTTGTGAGATATCACCGCCGTTATATCATCGAGTTCCCATTTAATACATTTAAACAACGTATAAGGACTAATCTTAAGTAATGACTACTACAAAGAGATAGTAAATGTGATCATGGTGCATAAATAGGATTAAGGGTTAGGGTTTAGGGTTTATGGCATTATTTTCTAGGAATTTACGAGGCTTTCTCGCAAATTTCTAACAAAAATTTTAATTAATAAAAAAGATTCACATGTTTAGGGTTTAGGGACATCATTAGTTGATATAAAAACATGTTAATTAAATTTAAATTAATTAGGTTTATGTATTCATATCGTAAAAAATATAATTAATAATGACTAATTTATATTAACACTTTTTCGCACAACGGTATACGAATTATAAGAAGTTGTGAAATATCAATGTCGTTATATCTTCGAGTTCCCATTTAATACATTTAAATAACGTATAAGATCTAATCTTAAGTAATTATTATTACAAAGATGTAGTAAATGTGATCATGGTGCATGAATAGGATTAGGGGTTAGGGCTTAGGGTTTATGGCATAATTCGCTAGGAATTTGCGAGGCTTCCTCGCAAATTCCTAACAAAATTTTTAATTAACAAAAAAAATTTCAAATGTTTAAGATTTATTGACATCATTAGTTGATATAAAAACATGTTAATTACATTCAAATTAATTATGTTTATGTATTCAGATAATAAAAAATATAGTTAATAACGACTAATATATATCAACATTTTTTCGTACAGCGGTATACGATTTATAAGAAGTTGTGAGATATCAACGTCATTATATCGTCGAGTTCCCATTAAATATATTTAAATAACATATAAGGTCTAATCTTAAGTAGTTATTATTACAAAGAGGTAGTAAATGTGATCATGGTGTGTGAATAGGATTAGGGGTTAGAGTTTAGGGTTTATGGCATAATTGGCAAGGAATTTGCGAGGCTTCCTCGCAAATTCCTACCAAAATTTTTAATTAATAAAAAAATTTCAAATGTTTAAGGTTTAGGGACATCATTAGTTGATATAAAAATATGTTAATTACAGTCAATTAGTCATGTTTATATATTCATATCGTAGAACAATATAATTAATAACAACTTATATATATATATATATATATGAACACTTTTTCATACAACGGTATACGAATTACAAGAAGTTGTGAGATCAACGTCATTATATTATCGAGTTCCCATTTAATACATTTAAACAACGTATAAGGTCTAATCTTAAGTAATTATTATTACAAAGAGGTAGTAAATATGATCATGGTGCATGAATAGGATCACGGGTTAGTGTTTAGCGTTTATGGCATAATTTGCAAGGAAATTGCGAGGATTTCATGTTCTCTCACTCTTTTCAAGAAAAATTCCTTGCAAATTTGCGAGAAAATATTTTTAGTCATAAATTCCTTGCAAATTTGCGAGGAATTTGTGACCAAAGTTTTTCCACGCAAATTTGCGACAGAAAAAAATTTGGTAGCAGTCTCCTTGCAAATTCATCGCAAATTTGCGAGGAAAATATTTCCTCCCAAATCGCATGTTTCCTTGTAGTAAATGTGCGAGAATGTGTAACCAAGAGAATCCGATTAAGGCTTCGCAACTTGAGTTTGAATCCACTAGTAAGTTCGTGTAGAAAGACTAGTATCATATGAAACTCAAGTATATTTTTCAAACATATTTTATTCATATAATACTTACGTTATAACTATAAAACATATACATGGTCGATCTTTCTTTCAAACTATCACTTATTACAATGCATATTCATTTACAAAAGGCATGAACACTACACTAGTAGCACTACTACTCGGCCCAAATGACACCCGCTAAGGCTTACCTACAGAATAGAGATTCAAATGAGCAACTAGTTTGCTCAATGAGTCAAGGTTTCCTGACATATATAAGATTCTCCCTCAACCCCCCCCCCCCACACAATTAATTAATAAAAACTAGTAAATTATAACAAGTGATATTTCAACAGTCACTTTCTGCTCAAGTCGCGTATTGAACATCCTCTAACACCATCAATTCATCCACAAGATATACTCTAGCACCATAAATTCATCTATAATTTATCCTCATAGTGATAGGCAAATTGTCGGGTTGGTCAAGAATCTCCATTTAGTCCAAGACTTCACATAACCGAAAAAGTATCCGACACCACTATACAAAAACCATTAGCTAGCCAAAAAGACTAAAAGAATCTTGGAATAGTTTGCACACCACTGCATCGTAATGCATCACACGTCTGGGTGACCATCCCATACACGCTTAAGTGTTTGGCAAGAGAAACCATCAGAAAAGTCTCATCCAGACCATCGGTGGAGATTCCATCAACCATCATATTCTTTAACCATTCCATAACACCCCAGGTTTCTACCTAGTGAACTTAGTACAAAAAACAAACATGTTATACCCTTTGAGTCGAGGGCCCAAACGATATAATTCAATTTTCACACACAATACAATTTATTATACCCCGAGCTAAGACCTGAACAATATAACCCATATCTCTTAGAGTCTTAACAATCATCACATAATCGTCATATTATCATGTAAGCAATCATCAAGTATTTCCAAGTATATACTTTCACAGCCTAACTATGCATGCATCAATTATACTCTAGTTTTGCAGGCTTTAACCATACAAAAAAATCTTATACCAAAGACTCACATGGACATGTTTGGATAGGTGGTTTTCCTTCAAAACAATTTGTCCTTATATGACTCTATCCGCTCATATCTTGCGATGAACTCGACTTTGAATATCTATCAGGTTATTCCTAAAATTATCAGATTTCCCGACGTTCGAGAATAAATTTTTTTTATTAATTCTTAAGCTAAGAATTATAAACTAAAGTAGAAAGAAAAACTAGGGTTTTATGTTTACTTTAGGACTCGGCTTATTCAGATGGGCTATGATTGGATTTTGCTTGGGAAACTAACTAAGGTGGTGATTGGGTGTTTATAGATGGGGAAAGTGAGGTCTAAGGGTGATTTTGGTGGTTGGTCATCCACAATAACCAATCTGAAAGACATATAAGGCGTAACAACTTCTTTTCCAATCAAAATGCAATTTGTGACCAACTACATCAAATGGTTATAATCATAAGTCGTCATGTCTCTAGCCGCTTAAGGAGAAACTAAGAAAGCCGACACACTAACTCCTCTCCATCCGACAATTTATTATGTACGACAACACTTTCATATCTCTACCCTGCACATATCAAGGGCGTGGTCGCGACCAAAATTCAAGTTTTTGCTTACCAATGTAATTTCCCCCGACCATGAGCTAAACACCCAATAGCACGTAAGTGTTTATGTCCCGGTTGATGTCCATAAAAATTTCAAATGGAGGTTTTTCATGATTTACTTGCGAAGAACACACTCTAAAAGTGATTGGTATACATCCCTAAAATAACAATGCTCCAGCTAACTTCAAAATATGTCGATGCTTGCGGTCTACACAACCATTTTTTGTGGTGTGTGGACTTAAGATGTTTCATGCACAATTCCTTATTCTTGAAAAAATCGTGACAAAAATAAAATCCATGTGTGATTATCATTTCGTATGATCTTCACTTCTTAGAAATTGTGGCTCTATCATGATCAGAAAATCCGAAAATTGAGAGAAACTTTTTTGTCTGGAAGAATATATAACTACAATGCTCATAGACAATCAGCAACAAGAGTTAAGAAGTATCTCGATCTACAAGAAAATAGAGTACGGTAAGGACCCCATGAGTCGCAAAGAATTAAATCAAAAATCTCTTTTGTACTAGATAAAGAATATGGAAAATAACGAGTTTGTTTTGCTCGTAAGAAAACATCACAACTAACTATAGAAAGCCCATTACTACAACAATTCTAAAACAATCTTTAACACTATGAATTTTTTCGATAACATGAGATAAAGCATGACCTAAGTGCATATGTCAATAGGAAGAATTTCCACAAACAAATGCATGATTTACATCCACAGTCCCAATGCCACAAAATCAATAGTCTCTCTCGTGATCACACACTCCATTTAAAATCTTCGAAGTGCAGTCCTGAGAAATTGATAACCGATAAGAAACTTCTCTAACAAGATGATTATTAGTCACCAACTGACCACATGAAATAAGATTTAGATGAAACTAAAAAAAAAATAGACGTTATTCAAGCACAGATCTTATGGTAAGATAAATTGTGTCATGTTGAGAAGATAGAGCATTTGTTCAAACATGTAATCAAACTGAAACAAGAATAATATCACAAATTCATTAAGAAAATCTTAACATCCCATCATATGGTGTGTAGCACCGGTGTCTATTATCAAATTCACATCATTGAGCTTACTACTCAGTCGAACTGTCAAACATTACTCGATGAGTTATTCTTGATTACTAATCGGTTAGACCACTATCAGTCAAAGGAAGATTTAAGGTAGTAGAAGCAAAGTTTGCAGTCACGATCTTAGTGATGTTAGCTCTGAAAGATACACCACGTTTTCTCGATGCGGCTACTTGGCGGTTCCAAGAGAATCTCGTCCATCTCCATAGTGAGAATTTCAATTAACCACGATGTGTCTTTAAACCCCAAACGGTTACCACTCAAGTACTATAAATTTCTATATTGGTGGTTTGATGGCCCTCTACTTGATTTCTCAAATATCATGGAAAATCTTTCTCTCAATCACAAACACACAACAATAGCTGAAAACCTTCACCACGGTGTTCAAGATCTCAACCTTGTTATTAATGACCCACTAAAGGCAATTTCGATGGAAGTAGTTGTCGAGGTCATCCATGCTATCCAATTCACTCTCGTGGGCAGACCCCTCATTCCTCGGAAGAAGAACTTGCGCACGATGATATCTTCCCTCCAACGCGTGTGGGGACTAAATCGGATAATCTCAGGGAGAAGTTTCGATCGACGACAATTCCAGTATGTATTCCCGTCAGAGGACTTGATGCAGACTTTGTTGCAGCGTGGTCCTCTGGCTTTTAATGATCTAATGCTTATCATCCAGCGATGGAATCCCATAATGGATGAGCATGTTATGAATTTCATTCCTCACTAGGTTTAAATCCGTGGGATTCCTAGTAAATATCTCACTCCAAACATTATCTTCAACATTGGGAGTAGGCTTGGACAAGTGATGCAAGGAGATTACTCTCTGGAAGTTCTTGGTTCTGTAGATTTTGTTCGTTTCAAAATTACGTCAACATGCCTCTACGTTTCCAAAATAACTATCAGTTCCAAGTGGGTATCAATACTCTTATCTGGTTCTATATGAACAACTAAGGGATTTCTAAGTATTTTGTGAACTTCTAACCCATGATACCAGCGACTTTGTCAACCCAGGTGTGGATGATAATGTCTGAAATGATGATGATAATCATAATGACCAACCGGCTAAAATGCAACTCCAAGAAGAAAATAATGCAATGAACATGGATCTCCAGGAGAATGCAGAGGAGGCTCTTGTAGTCAATGGTGGGATGCATCAACAAGATGATAACTAGAAATCTATGGATCCAATATCGGTCCAAGTCATTGATGTGGAAGAAATTTCTATAGAGGATCGTGAGAATCGAAAATGGAGATTCATTTAAAGGTTAGTTGCAAAGATATAAGCCACTCAAGTTGCAGGGGCTGAAAGAGGCCACCAACACATGGAACAGTCAACTGACGATGAGCATGACCCGATATTGGAATTTGAAAGATCGATGGGAATATCTTGACATTGCTGAGACTTTCATAGACTTTCAGATCGAGGAGGATGCGATGTCTACTCTGGCTCCTTACCCGACTCGTCCAAACCTGGTTGTTGGCCCTTTAAGTGTTCCTCAAATTTGTTCACTCCGACCTGCTACTGAGAGAACTCGTGCATATATCATTGCAAAGGACAAGTAAGTGAATTTTGCCTCTCTTCCTGAAGCAGAACATGATGTCTTTACTTGATTCAGATAGCGTACAAAAATGTTTGTGAGCTTCCTTCCACTTCTAATGATATGAACATAGGCGCGGTGGACCCTAATCCACCAACTTCTCAATGAGAGTTCAGGTGTAGAATTGTCGGGGTTTGGGACAACGCTTTACAGATCGACATCTTAAGAGATTACAACGATTTTATATTCCACACTTGTTGTTCCTAGTCAAAACGAAGCAAAAGAATGATTATGTACCAGATGTGGTGGTATCTTTAGGCTTTGATGATATGCATATTTTTTCCCCCAATGACCTTAGTGGTGGCCTTGTTGTATGCTAGAAAAAAAGATGTCTTTATTTCAGTTATTTCCAATGATGCTCAACTTGTAGACCTCTATCTTCAATATAAATATTTTATTTTCCACTTGTCATGCGTCTATGGACACCAAAATCCATCATATCATAACCATATTTTTGGAAAAACTACAACATATATCGATTTATCGCCATGGCCCATGGATGAAGTACCGAGATTTTAATGAGATAAAGGATCATTCAAAAAAGATAGGGGGTCTACAGAGATCTAATTGTACCTACATTGACTTTTTTGTACATTACAAGTGTGTGGTATGTCTAATTTAAGTTTTCGTCGAAACCAGTTCACTTGGGTGGGGAAACGACAAAAAAGTGTTGTTGAATGTTGTTTAGGTCGAGTTTTTTGTCTATACATAATGGCTGGACTTATACCCTAAATCTGAAACATCTTTTTTGGAGCTTGTAGAATCGGATCACAAGCCAGTGATTGTTAACATAGCAATATGTACTTTTCATTCGACGAGCTCAATATCGGTACAATACGCACTTTTCCATCATGAAAATTTCACGGAGATGGTCAGAAAAAGATGGCATAATTATGATTTTTGAAACTCGTCTCTTGGTCATAAGCCGGGATCATGTCGATGGGCCATCTCATCATGGAGACGAAAGAATAAGCAGAACACGGTGTTGCAAATTAAATGTATACAACATAAGGTGGAGCAGGCCATGCGCGATGGACAAACCTCATCTTCTCATATTCGAGACTTGAGATGTGATTTGAATAGAGCTTACTATGAAGAAGAGAATATTGAAAACTAAAAAGTCGTAACCGAAATAGTATCATGAAGTTTATTGATGCCCATGGGATTACACATAGACATGATGAGGCAATGTTTAAAATTGTGATAGAGTATTTCTAAGATATATATAGACATCCTCTATAAATGCTTCTAACTATGGAAATCTCCATACCGTGAATCCTCTGTTTTTATGAGATGAACAGAGTATTGATTCAAGAGGTGACTGAAGCGGAGACTACAAAATTTGTCTTCATGATTGGTTCATATTGGCCTCTAGGTTCGGATGGGTACTCTGCAGGTTTCTATCACCTATTCGGGGACAATATAAAGTCGAATGTAATCATTATGGTGAGGGCTTTCTTTAACAATTCAGAGCTTGAAGAAGCGATTGACATACCAAGATATGCCTTGTGCCTAAGCCTGGTAATGTTTTGACGATGTCTGGCTACTACCCCGTAAGTCCTTGCATAGTGGGTTATAAAATCATATCTAAGATCTTCACAATGTGACTTAAATGATACCTCAATGTGATCATCTCTTATTTGCAAGCTGCTTTTGTTCCCGTAAGATGCATATCAGATAATGTTTTAGTGTGTCATGAGCTCTTACATGCTCTTACGCCAAAGAAAGATTGTACCAAGTCGTATATTGTAATTAAAAAATATATTAGTAAGGCTTACGATCAGGTCGAATGGGGTTTCTTGAAATAGTTCCTGAGGATGATGGGTTTTGCGTGGTGTGGATTCTTTGGATTACATCTTGTGTTGAATCCGTCTCTTTCTTTGTTATTCTGGATGGAGGGGTTTATGGTCACATTAATCCATCTAGGGGGCTAAGACAAGAAAATCCTTTGTCCCCCTATCTATATCTAATATGAGCAGAAATGATAAGTCTGATGATTAATCGGGTGGATCATAATAAGAGCTTCACGGATATGAAGATAGCTTGTAATTCTCCAAGTTTTACTTACCTTCTTTTTGTTGATGACTCCCTATTTTTTTGTAAAGCTATTGATGAAGATGTAGGAGCATTAAGGAACATCTTTAAAGAAAATGAGTTGCTTAGAAGAAGAATGTATAAATCATGTGTTGTTTGAATACCAATAAGCAAAACAGTTTGGAGATGTATTAATGTTCCAGTCTTACTAAATCCTTCTTGTATTAATGTTTTGGTCTTGCTAAATCCTTCACCATACCTAGAGAAAACATCTCAACAATTCTATGTTTTGGTTAAAACACTACTCTGCCTCTGGAACGTCGATTTCTACCTTTTTTAACTGTGTGGATGATGTGGAAGTCAAGAAATGAGTATATTTTTACCAAGAGGATGGTACAGACTTCGTTGGATGTTGATCGAATATGTGAGTATATTTTTGAGTGGGTAGATGTGAACCGTGATTTGCAAAAAATTGTTGAGCCTATGGCTCGACCATCTTCGCAATGGGAACCACTACCTCAAGGGTGGCTTGAGTGCAATTTCGATTGCTTGTTTGTATCATCAAGAAATGGCACTAGTGTGAGATGGATAGTTCGAGATTGTTATGGCAAGTACCTTTCTTCAGGTCATGCAAAACTTCAAAAGGTCTCTTATATTTTACAGGAGAAAGTCATTGGTTTCCTTTATGTTCTTCTAGTCATTTGGTCAAGACGATGAAGATGAGTATGTTTTGAAGGTGATAATCAAGAGTTAGTTTGAATAATTAGCATAACAACATTGACAATGGGAACATTCTAACGGATATTCGTGGGTGGATGAACAAACTTCCAAAATGCTCTTTTGTCCATATCAATAGAGAGAGGAATCAATCTGTTGATTTACTTGCAAAGTGTGTTTACGATTGTAACTTGTCCTCTTCTATATATGATATCCCACCCAAGTGGTTGATTCACTCTCTGCATTTTTCTTTTACCATCTAATATAATATATCGACTATTAAAAAAAAGAAGATGAATTTGTATTTAGCTATTCCAACGTTTACTTCTTTCAAATTCATTTTGTATTTAATGTATAAAATAAAATAATTTATAAAGTTTGTAATTTTTATTTAATTTTAATATTTGTGTTATTTTTTAAACAATTATATTTATTATATTGTGAACGGATGAAACAGAGTATCAGTTATGTATCTTGGCGGAACATCAAACACAGAGAAAGAGTTACTTTGGCGGAACATCAAACACAGAGAAGGAGTTACACGTACTCAATACATTCTTTGTTAATCTATCTGTAGTTTCATTCCTTTCTCTATTCACATATCCCAATGAGCATTTCGAAATTTTTTGATCCACCATCTTATATCTTGAAGAATTTTTGCAATCTCCACATTTTCTTTAACTCATTGATTAGTTGAACTAAGTCCAAGTTATCACCTTCAAACTGAATCTTGTGCCAACCATGAGCCCATATAATTTGAACCACATGAAGAAAACTCATCGCTTCATCTTGTGGAGGGGAAAAATAATTTGAATAAGTGATTGACTAGAACAAAGATGCATTCCTTTATGGTCTCTTATGATCCATCCAAGACCTTATCTCTCCTCTCCGTGATGGTAAGCACTATCAAAATTACACTTGATCCAACCAATTGGGGGTGGTTCCCATCGAGAAGACTTTGTACCTATTGGAGATGTATCTATTCTTTCTTGTTCGATGATTCTATTACATTCCACTGCCGAGTTTTGAGCTTGTATCGCATGGACCGAGGGCTGCTCTACTCTCTTATTGAATGTAAAATCATTCCTCGATTTCCATATAATCCACATTTTCCATAGCGGGACGAAACGAATCTTTATAGAAAGTTTCTTATTCTCACCAAACTCAATTGTTCTTCTAACATTGTCCTCCAAACTTAACAACGGAATACCATATGTGGAATATTAGTGCATCTCCATACAGCTCAAGCGTACTGACAGTGAAAGAGGACGTGATGTATTGTCTCCGTTTAAATTCCACATCTTTGACAAAGGGGATCAAGATCAATATTTTTGGTAGTAACTCGTTCCAATGTTGGTAACGCTTTGGAAAGAATTTTCCACACAAAATGTTGTAGCTTTGGAGTTAACTTCATCTTCCAGACTCTGCATTTAAATTCTAGAGACCCCTCAGGTGCTTCAACAAGTTCATTATTCGATTCTCATGGGTTGCAAACCAATAACTTGATTTAACATTATAGGTCTCATCCTTAGAATATGGTCATTCATATGTATCACAACTTGCAAATTTGGAGAGCAAGATTTTGCTAGCCATCTCTGCATATTGGTTAGTGAGATGTTGTTGCAAAAGTTGATGATCTCATTCTTGTAATTTATTTTCCACAATTCATCTACCATCCGTAAATCACTCGGACCATTATAATGAGAAGGTCTCGGAGGTAAAGTTGGTAGTCATGCGTCTTGTAAAATATCCGTTTGTTGACCATTACCTAACTGAATACGAATGCCCTTCTTCAGCAGCTCCTTACCCTCTTGGACTGACTGTCAGCCATAAAACTCATTTTTGTACTAGTAGCTTGTAAATAGGTTGATTGAAAGTAGTACCTTGCTTTATAGAGCCGAGTCAAGAGAGAGTATGGTCACGTTAGAACTCACCGCGCTTGTTTAGTAAGGAGACCTCTATTAAATTATTGCAGGTCCTGGAATCCCAATCCTCCTTCTTGCTTCGATATCACTAAACGTCTTCATGCTACACATGGAATCTTCCTTTGCCCATTCCCATTTCCCAACTATAATTTTGTTAACATTATGGTTATGTCTTCAATGATCTTTTCAGTAATAGGAAGTAGTTCTTCGAATACACCGGCATTTCTTGCACTAATGCCTTTATCAAAATCTCATCCCCTGTAGGGAATAATAACTTTGTGCGCCAACTTTCTATTCGATCCTTCATCCGTTAAGCTATATACTGAAATTGTTCAGTTTTTTTTTCTCCCAAACTGTTCTGGAAGCACCAGATACTTACTACCCCCTCCAATCCTTACTATACCCAACGCACTTTGAATCATTCTTCTTCTAGCTTCGCTTATTTTCATACCAAAGATGATCGACGATTTCTCTAAGTTTATCTTTTTCCCTTAAATGTATTCATAATATTTAAAGATATGAGCTAGAACCTAACAATCTCCCCCTCATCGCTCGGCAGAAGAACAATGAGTCATCTGCGAAAAGAATGTAAGTCATGGTTGGAGCACGTTTGGAAACTTTAATATCAGCAAAATGCTTCTTAGCTTCAGCTTTATCAAACATTTGACTCATGGTTTCGGCACACAAAAAGAATAGATAAGGTGATAGAGGTCCCCTGGCGTAATCCTCTTGTTGGTTTTACTTCCCCCCCCCCCACCCCCCGTAGACACCACCATTTAGCAGAATTGAGAAAGAAACCATAGTAACACAAAGCATAACCCATTTGATCCACGTCTCATTGAATCTCATTCCTTCCATAGCTTGCTCCAAAAAGTTCCATTTAACCCGATCATATGCTTTGCTTATATCGGTTTTGATGACTATATAATTCTTAGCACAATCCTTCTTTGAATTCAGAGCATGAAGAAGCTAGTGGGCGACCAGAATATTGTCGGATATTATGATCTCAGGAACAAAGACAGCTTGAAAGTTAAAGATAACTGAATCCAAATAGCCCTTAAGCCTCATGACCATGATTTTCGAGATTATTTTATATCCTGCCGTGCATACACTTATAGGCCTATACTCACTCATTCGTTGAGAGTCGTTTACCTTGGGAATTAATGAGATACTTGTGTTATTTATTCTAGGTTCCATCAAAAGTCATTGAAAAAAGCTTTAACCATAGTCTCAATATCTCGACGGATCTCAGGCCAAAACTGATGATAGAACGCCGCTGAGTAGCCATCAAGTCCCAGTGCTCTATCAGGGCCAATGAGGAAGACTGCTTCTTTAAACTCATCATCCGAAACTTTGTGTGTTAGCCTTTCATTCATCTCACCAAACATAGTTTTTCGCAGGTTCGGGAATGTATCTTTCAAGTCAAGAGGTTTAGAAGATGTATAAAGAGATTAAAAGTACTCAGCAGCCACCATTGTCATATCCTCCTCCGTTTTATGTACAATCCCAAAGTCATCACAAATTTGTTTAATATGATTTCATATTTTTCTTGCCTTAGTAGCTCCATGAAAGAAATGAGTGTTTCGGTCACCCTCCTTGAGCCATTTATTTCGACTTTTTCCAAAAATGTTCTTCTTCGTAGTAAGCCTTTGCCAAGTCCCTTTGCAATTTACTAATTTCTTGTGCAGAGCTTCTAGGGTCATGTAGAGACAACTCCAGCTTATGTCGGGTTTTTTATATAGATTCTGCATAGTTGATTTTCTTTCTTCGTTTTCATGATGTTATTGATCTTCGGCATGAGCTTAGTTTAATACCAAAACAACTTGTGTTTGATCATAGCCTTTCCCACTTTGTTTTGACCATATATGTAAACTCGTCGTGTTCAAATAGCCTCTTGTCATAAAAGAATTTCCTTCTACGAAGAACCGATTCATATGCAACACTTACAATCAACCGAGAGTGGTCTGATTTTGCAAGTTCCTGAAACTCAGTCACAAATTCTCGATACAAAGCTAGCCACTGAGAGTTAACGATACTCTATCCAAACAGCATTTAACCTCACCATTACTTCTCTTTCCACCCAACTAAATTTATTTCTAGTGAACCGTAGATCTTGCTTACAACAAACCTCTATCATTTGTCTAAAGTCGTGGAAGCTGATGTTTGATCGCACTCTCCCACCTCTTTTCTCAATGTGATAAAGGATCTCATTAAAGTCACCACACATCATGATGAAATCCTGACCAGCTTATTTCTCAGACAACAAGCAAACCGAGCACGCTGCCTAGAAAACAGATTTGACGTCGGAGCAATCCGAGGAGCATATCTCTCCAACCAAAGGGAATTAGACAACAAGCTTGATTGTTCTGGAAACCTTACTCTTCATAGCATATTTAGAAACTGGACTCATTACAACGAAATTAAAGGCCTCGGAGTTAAGGAACTTACAATCTGGGTGAATCAGGATTTGCGCAGAACAGACATATCCTCACTCCGAAAGGTATTCCGACCTAACCAGAAAGTTTCAGGCTATGATTTAAAATGTTTTAAATTCTCTAGCCATCAAGGGATCAAGAAAAAGTGGAATCACTTGAAAATACGTTGGAAAGAATTAGTTATGAATTTTCAAAATCAGAAGACTTTTAGCTCATCTATCAAGCCGGTTCGTGTGAATTCAAGTTCAAATCATCCATGTAAGGGAAATTCGACCACACCATTATCATATTGTTTCTGACTCGTTCTCATCAAGAAAACCAAGTAATTGAAGAAGAAAACCAGGAGGATTCGACCAAGATGTTAATTGCTCGGTTTTCAGCATTCGGTTTCAGCATTGGTTTTTAGATTTAGATTTTTAAATTATTTCTGGTTTATTTTTGGTTTATTTAGGCGACAATTAGGTCTTATTTTATGGTTTATTTTCGTGGAACCCTAGGAGAATTAGACTTATTTAAGTTGTATTCTGCAGACATTGAAATTCAATCATCGAAGTTTTATCAAAGTTGTTCTTTTTTCTTCACAGAGATTGTGAAACTCTTGTTCATCATCGAACATCTCATAGCTATAAAGTTTATTCTCTAAAAGCTTTATCTTTAAAATCAAAAAAAGGAGTTCATTCACTCGATCTAAAGATTTATCTATCCTTCTACCCATTCACAAAATCCATCGATTCTCATCTATCTTCTTCTCATAAAAATTCATCATATTTCTTCCATCTTCCGCGAAAATCAGAAAACAAAAAAAAAACAAAAGAAAACTTCAGATCTCTTTTTCAGAAGATTCAGGGATTAAAACAACTTAGAGTTCTCAAGGTTGCATCACATCATCCATGTTCCATTACGATTTAGATATATTCGTTGAAGCTTTTCCCATAGATGGTGACATAGAGAAGGGCTTGGATTTCTGTAGATGCACGACAAATAGAAAGAAAATTATTTATAATTAATAGATAGATCTACAAGTCGAACATCACTAAAAATAAAAGAAACAAAGAAGTCTTTCTTCCAACACACTATTAACCCGCCACTAAGGCCTTCAGGTGACACAATACACATATCATCATATCCTAACGAAACACATACATCACGAACATAATCGTCTTGGTTCTTGGTTTTAATAAGGAACAACAAGTCAGGAGTGTACAATCCTTGTAACTCCTTGAGACGTCGAACTATGGGGCATTGTCCCAATCCCCGACCATTCCAGATATGAACGCTCATTGAGACAGAGGTTGTTTAGGGCCCATCGTGCCTCTTTCCAAGTCATGAGAAATATTAGTAGTTTCACCAGCACCTTGATATGTGATATGAATCATTGGGAGGCCATTCCTTTGTGCTTCAGGTAATGACACAAAATCCACAAACTTATCCTCAGAAGAAGGATATGCACGAAGGCGCTTAAGTGCAGGTAAGGCTAAATGTGAGAACATAATACTTACAGAAGCAGAAGGAAAATTTGAACGAGCTAGATAAGTAGCTCGCGTGGTCGTAGCATCTTCTTCATTATGAACACTTGTAAAAGTTTCTTTGATATATGGATATCGCTATTTGTCCTCGTACTCCAAAATCGTATCATGAGCATCAATAATGATAAGGACTAAAACTTGTTGATACGCTGCCGCATCTGTAGCTTGATTTGCTTTTATCTCTTCCATTATACTCTCGATAAACCGCCATTTCTGAGTCTCTCGTTCCTCTGCAGGGATTTTCTCAACATCCATCATTGCCATTGGAAGAGGTTCCCTAGCATCCTGATTTCCTTCTTGAAGGTGAACTCCCCCATTAGCCATTTGTGCTTCGCCATCATTCTCCTGGCCATCCAAATTCATATCATTACCGCTTCCTGATGATGCATCATTTGTGGTTGATCATCATTCGGATTATTATCCACCACTGGGTTGATATAGCCACTTGTGTCATAGGTGAGAAGTCCACAAACAGTACATAATCCTCTTACATGTTCGTAGTGGAATCAAATAAGAGTATTGATGCCGACTTGGAACTGAAGTTCTTCTGAAACCGAAGGGGCATACTGACGTTCCAATTGATTTTGACACGGACAAAGTTGACATCACCTGCAACTTCTGGATTATAGTCACCTTGCATCCATTGTCCAAGCCTACTCCCAATGTTATAAATGATATTTGGAGTCAAGTATTGAAGAAGAATTCTGCGGATCTGAACCCACAAAAGGGATGAAATTCATCACTTCTTCATCCATTCTATGAATCCAGCGTAGGATGACCAACATTTGGCTGTTCAAGGCCCATAGACCACACAACAGTAAAGTGTGCATCAAGTCCTCCGAGGGAAACACATGATGGAAATAGCGACGGTTCACAATCCTCCTAGAGATGATCCCATTTAGGTCCCAAACACGAGGGAGAGAGGAGATCATATTGCATAGATTTTGTCGCCGAGGGATAAGGGGACGACCAACCAGGGTGAATTGGTTGGCATGAATGGCCTCTGCCACGACCTCCATATGAATTGCCTCCAGAGGGTCTTCAACACCGAGGGTAAGATATTAAATACCACGGTTAGGATTTACAGCCATTGTTAAAAGATTGAAGGAGAGAAAGCAATTTGCTTTGAGTTTGCTATATGCAAGTGAGGATGAAACAACCCAACAATTTGTCTTTATAATCACCATGTGATAACTATAAAAGGGGTTCGAAAGCATCGTGGTGAGAGAGAGTGCCCACTACAGAGATGGATGAGTGATTTCAGGAATCGTCGATTAACCGTTCCGTGAAAATCTCTGCACAAGAAAAGCATGTCCTCCATTGATTGTTCAATCGCCGATGAAGAAACTGTCGAGAAGGGAAAATCGATAAAGAAACCGTCTCAATCGTCATTCGTGTTATTTTACAAATCGAGATACTAATTAACTTTTTTGTCAACAAACAGACTACAACAGGGTGGTCTGATAGCCCATTAACCCTACATATTCTCTCCACTCTGTGGTGGAGGAGGGTCGAACCCTTCTGCCTGAGGATTGACTCTGGAGACTTAACCACCAAGATACATGTCATAAATTAATTATAAATTCATTTTTCAATAATTTTTTTCCGAATTTTGAAATTACTTTAATCTATTAATAAAAATATTTAATTAATTAATCAATTTCTTAAAGATTAAATTTGTATGTCATCACTACAACTTTTAGTTTTATTTAAATTCACTATATGTGCATTATATATTTAGAAATATTGGAACCGAGTAGAATTTTCTTTCGAATCAGAGTTACCTGACAGACTCGGAATTGATAAAGGAAAAAAATATGCAAGAAAGGAAAAGAACTTTCTCGAATTGACGAAGACACCGAGAAACGAAACGACAACATTTCAAAGAATAATCCAGAACCACTTGGCTTTCTCGGATTTCAAAAGAAGAGACTAGAACAACTTACCTCCTCTATAAAATCATCTCTTCCTCCTTTTCTACTCATATAACAAAACTTCGAAATGCTCTTTAGAAAAATGCTCTCTAGAGTTCTCTGTTCGTTTGACTTGAGGTGATCATTGCGATATGGCGGAAGTTCAAATGGCTGACGCGGAGACTTTTGCGTTCCAGGCTGAGATTAATCAGCTTATTAGCTTGATCATCAACACTTTCTACAGCAACAAAGAGATTTTCCTCCGTGAACTCATCAATAACTCTTCCGACGTATGTGTTCACTTTTGAATCTCTTCTCTCTATGATTCCCCCCCCCAATGTTTCATGTTTGAATTCGCTCGTAGTTACACTATCTACAAACAAATAGTTTATCGATTTAGGTTTGATGTGTTTGTCGTGGATTTTAACCTTCTTAAGATCTCTTTCTCATCGAAGGTTTAGCTTGTATGAGGTTTCTCATCCTTAGATACTAGATTACTAACGATTGGCTTTGGGTGTGGATGTTGTTCTGTAGGCTCTCGACAAGATTCGATTCGAAAGTTTGACTGACAAGAGCAAGCTTGAAGGACAACCTGAGCTATTCATCTCACTGGTTCCAGACAAAGCCAACAAGACACTCTCCATTATTGACAGTGGTATTGGCATGACCAAAGCAGGTAATAAATGAATCTGAGACTTTCTTGGAGCGAGTTAGTGTGTGTGTCCTGTTGTTTGACTCTTTTGTTTCTTTTAGATTTGGTCTGGAACGAAGGAGTTCATGGAAGCACTCCAAGCTGGTGCTGATGTGAGCATGATTAGTCAATTTGGTGTTGGTTTCTATTCGGCTTACTTTGTTGCAGAGAAAGTTATTGTTACGAAAAAGCATAATGATGATGAACAATATGTATGGGATTCTCAAGCTGGTGGTTCCTTCACTGCAACGAGGGATGTTGATGGTGAACCCCTTTGTAGCGGGACAAAAATCACTCTCTTCCTCAAGGAGGACCAGGTACTGGATCGTGGGATTGTGTGTTTGCAATCTTTGTTTCTTTGATGTTGGATTACGTGTGGTAGTGCCTTCCTACAGCTTGAGTATTTGGAGGAGAGAAGACTCAAAGACTTGGTGAAGAAGCACTCCGAGTTCATAAGCTACCCGATCTATCTTTGGACCGAGAAGACCACAAAGAAGGAAATCAGTGACGATGAGGATGAAGACGAACAAAATAAAGAGAATGAAGGGGAGGTTGAAGAAGTTGATGAGGAGAAGAAGAAAGACGGCAAAAAGAAGAAGAAAATCAGGGAAGTCTCTCACGAGTGGCAACTCATCAACAAGCAGAAACCAATATGGTTGAGGAAGCCGGAAGAGATTACCAAGGATGAGTACGCTTCTTTCTACAAGAGCTTGACCAATGATTGGGAGGATCACTTAGCCGTGAAGCACTTTTCAGTGGAGGGTCAGCTCGAATTCAAGGCCATTCTCTTTGTCCCCAAGAGAGCTTCGTTTGATCTCTTTGACACTAGAAAGAAGTTAAACAACATCAAGCTCTATGTCAAGAGGGTGTTCATTATGGACAATTGTGAAGAACTAATCCCAGAGTATCTGAGTTTCGTGAAAGGTGTTGTTGACTCTGATGATCTGCCACTCAACATCTCTCGTGAGACACTGCAATAAAACAAGATTCTTAAGGTGATAAGGAAGAATCTAGTGAAGAAGTGTATTGAGATGTTCAATGAGGTAGCCGAGAATAAAGAAGACTACAACAAATTCTATGAGGCTTTCTCCAAGAATCTCAAGTTGGGGATTCATGAAGACAGACAGAACAGGGCCAAGATTGTTGATCTTCTTCGTTACCACTCGACAAAGAGTGGTGACGAAATGACAAGCTTGAAAGATTACGTCACGAGGATGAAGGAAGTTCAAAAAGACATATATTACATTACTGGTGAGAGCAAAAAGGCAGTAGAGAATTCTCCATTCTTGGAGAAGCTGAAGAAGAGAGGATACGAAGTGCTCTTCATGGTGGATGCGATTGATGAATATGTTGTGGGACAGCTGAAAGAATATGACGGTAAGAAACTGGTCTCGGTAACCAAAGAAAGACTGAAGCTTGAAGATGAGAAGAAGAAGAGAAGAAAAAGAAGCACTACAAGAAAACACGCGATTTGCGAGGAAGGTTTTACTCGCAAATCA